>OY882863.1:85251754-85516754 GCA_963693515.1 Pipistrellus nathusii
GCGGAGACCCCACAGAGCGGTGACCCCCACAGAGCGGAGACCCCACAGAGTGGCGCCCCACCGTCGGTCAGCAGGATGATGGCGTGCCGGATGTCCTGCCAGGCCGCGGTGCCCATGCCCAGGCGCTGCATCTGGTTGTTCATCATGATGTAGACGCTGTGCAGAGCCTCGTAGATGTTGGTCCCGGTTCCATTTTCATGGTCTGCAATAGGCAAAGCGAAGGGGAGGAAAATCACCCTCTTGCCCCACCGGCTTGTTGATGAACTCAGACCCTGGGTCCCATTCCGGCCCCATCGCCAGGCCGTTCCCCTGGGTGCTGGCTGCACAGCCTCAGCCAGCGCGCTGCAGGCCCCGGCGCAGAGGCAGGCTCCGGGGCACTGGGCTGTGCTCAGGTCTGCGGCCTGCCGGGGCGAGCTTGCATGAGCCGCGGAGCCAGGCGTGTGGCTCCGGCCTCGGGGACCAGGCCTGCGCGACGCCCTGGCTTGCAGCTCGCTGGGGGAGGCAGTGGCGAGCCTGAGGAACCAGAGCCTGGAGCCTGAGGCGTGGCTGGCACCGAGGGGCCCCTCTCCGGAGCTTGTCCGGCGCCTGCTCAGACGCCCCGCGGCAGCCGGGCGGACGCCACACCTCGGTAGCGGATGTTGTCCAGACTGTAGAGCACTTCGGCCACGTCCCGGGAACTGTCGCTCAGGACAGACGTGATGACTTTGGGCTTGGATGCGAAGGTGATGATGGCGACGCTCACGTTGATCTCAAAGCTGAAGATCTGAGAAGGGAAGTGAGAGGCAGGAGGCAGCCGATCAACGATTCTCTCTCACTGACGTCTCTCCCCTCCTCCCTTCCTCTCTGACATCAAGGAAAATCTCTGGGGGAAGACCTGCTGCAGCTGCTCTCTTTGATGGGCTCGCTCCTCTCACCTTTGTCATTTTTTTATTTTAGAGACACAGGCGGGAGAGGTTGACACCATTTCTACACTCTCAGGCTGCCTCCCGCCAGCGCCCTGCCTGGAGGCCAGCCTGCAGCTGGGCATTGGGTGATGCGCCAACCCCTGAGCCACCGGCCTCACTGAGTCTTCACAGAAACTCGGTGAGGGAGCCGAAGGTCCTTGTTTACACACGAGGACACTGAGGCTGTTGCCTTCCCCCGGCCGCACCCCTGGTAAGAGGTGGAGGGAGGATTTGAACCTGTTGGTGCAACCCTGAGGCACCAGCGGTCATATTTTGCAGCCTCATGACTAAGTGACTGAAGTTTAGGTCCTAGGAGAGACTCTAAGGAACATAGAAGCTCCTTCTCTAAAGTGTAGCGTTTACCCGCATAAATCTACCTATATCTACACGAACGCCTGTGAGAAGCATGAATACCAAGCAGAGCGCGGGCAATGACTAAAGCACAGCTTTCAAACGCTTCCGCGTGAGTCTCATGCAGGCACATCCCCGTAAAGGCATGTGTGCTTGCAAGCCACACTCACACTCAGGCCGTGTCTCACTCTGAACACACAAAACACTAAAATGTTTCCAAGTTATTAAATAGTAAGCCACTGGTTTAAGTTAAAATTATCCAACAGGGATGCCATGTTTCCTGCCACACCCGGTGGGGTATCTGGTGCGGCCTCTGGGGGACCCTGTTCTAGAAGGGGAACTCGCCCTGGCCGGCTTGGCTCAGGGGATAGAGCGTCGGCCTGCAGACTGAAGGGTCCCGGGTTTGATTCCGGTCAAGGGCGTATGCCTGGGTTGCAGGCTCAATCCCCAGTAGGGGGCCTGCAGGAGGCAGCCAATCAATGATTCTCTCGTCATTGATGTTCCTATTTCTCTCTCTCTCCCTCTCCCTTCCTCTCTGAAATCAATAAAAACATCTTTAAAAAAATATATAGAGGGTGAACTCCCCTCCGGCGTTCCCCAGCACAGCACCCAGCACCCCCCAAGGCGCGTGGTGCATAGTAGTGCCCTATAAGTGAACCCATGGTTCCTCGTGGCGCGGGCCAGACTCCTCGGAGGGGGGCTGGGGGGGGGGGTCCGAGCAGGGCAGCCCGCCGTCCGCCTGACCCTGTCCACCATGAGGGTGGCGCAGTTCCTGAAGACGTGGAAGTCCTCCTCCTTCACGCTCTGGGAGGCGTCCAGCAGCAGGTAGAGGTTCAGGTGACCAGACCGCTGGATTTGGATCTTCCGGCCCAGGTTTTCTGGAGAAACATGGGGGGTTCGTGTCTGCTCCTGACCGGCTCTGCCAAGCACCGAGGCCACCAGGAGGCCGCCGGGCCGCTGCCCAGCCCCGCGGTCCGCACGGCACTCACCCTTCTTCTTCTGGGTGGGGTTGGTGGATCCCAGCAGGTGGGACAGGGAGGCGCCCAGCGCGGGGGCCACGTCCTCGGGGAAGTCGTAGGAGTAGGGTTCTGCGGGAGAGCACGGGCTTGGCGGGGGCCGGCGAGGGGCCGGCGCCCAGAGCCTCGGGGCGGGCGGCTACTCACGGCGGCAGGTGGGCTCGGTGCCGCTCCAGGCCCCGCTGCCCTGGCACTCCCGCTCCGCCGACCCCGTCAGCACCAGGTTCGAGGAGGAGCAGTGGTACCTGACCTTGTCCCCAAGGCCAAACCGGGACCCCGTCCGCACCGCGCCCACGGGTTCGCCTGGGTTGGGGCAGTGGCCGGCTGCGAGGAGCGGAGGGAGGCCGTGAGCAGAGACCCCGCGGCGGCCTGCCCACCGCCCTCCCTCCGCCCACTCCCCCGAGCTCCCCGCCGCGGCCTCCGAGGGTGGACGGAGCCTCATGGCCTGTGGGCTCTCGCCCCCGCTGCCTGCACCGGGCCAGCACCAAGGCGGTGGGATTCCCAGTGCCAGGCGGGTGTGGCCACTCCCGGGCATCGCGATGGCGGATGCCGGGGAGCCCTGCCCGCCGCCCGCCCAGAGGTCACGCGCAGAGGGACCTCGGACGAGGCCCAGGAAGGCTCATGGGCCGCTCAGGCCGCGAACTGGCCGGGCCTGGCACAGAGGAGCGCCTGGGAGCCGTGCTTTAGTCATTGCCCGGAGGCCGGCGGGATGGCGGGCCCAGGGGAGGCCGTGTCCCCTCCCCCGTGGTGGCTACGTGGTGACCCGTGTGTGAGCGCTCATCAGGCTGCAACTTAAGGTCTGTCCACGTTTCTGCAGGTGGATCCTGCCTCGGTTTTCGGATGGATCACACCGTGTTTGGGCGAATGGCTGCGTGGCAGAGTCCGGGCACACGCCGGAGCCGACAGCGGGGCCGCGGGAACGCCCTGCCGTCGTGGGCTGACTTCTGAGCTCTGCGGAGCAGGGGCCTCCGGGCCCGGGAATGGTAACCGAGACGCGGGCACGAGGCCGGCCCGGCTCCCGGCCGCCCGGCGCACTCACCGCCGTTGTCGCACACGGCCGTCTCGCCGTCCCACACGCCATTGGGGCGGCACCGGCGCACGGGGGAGCCGCGCAGCACGAAGCCGTCCTCGCACTCGAAGCTCAGGTTGCCGCCCACGGGGTGGGACCCCAGGCGCGGGGTGTACAGGCCGTTCTCGAAGGACACGGGGGCCGGACAGCGGACCGCTGCAGAGGGGGGTGCCCGCCGGGTGCGAGGGGGCAGCAGAGGCTGCACATCAGGTGGGTGCTGTGCTGCCGCCGCCGCCGCGGCCTCCACCCCCCCGCCGACGCCAGACGCCACTCTCCGCGCCCCCATCCGCCCCGTCTCCCAGGAGTGGTCAACTGGTAAGGGTTTTGGAAAGTCCTGGCCTGTAGCACCCACAGTCTCCATCGGAGCCTGCCTCGCCCTGGCTGGCTGGCTCAGTGGCTAGAGCGTCGGCCTAGGGACTTGGGTTCGATTCGGGTCAAAGGCATGTGCCCGGGCTGTGGGCTCGATCCCCAGTGTGGGCCGTGCAGGAGGCAGCCGAGGGATGATTCTCTCTCATCAGCGATGCTTCTGTCCCTCTCCCTCTCCCTTCCTCTCTGAAATCAGTAAGTATGTATATGTTTTTAATTCCTTTTTAAGCCTCGGGGAGCAGGTCCTGCTGCCTTGGGAAGCCCACAGGAAAGGCCCTGCCCTTCCCTCGCCACCCAGGACCCAAGCCCACGCGGAAGCCGAGCCGGGGCCTCACGTTTGCAGACGGCCCTGGCCAGCGGCGGGGCCCGCGGGGTCTGCCAGCGGCCGCTGCCCAGGCACAGGCGGGACGCGGGCACGGGGTACCGGCCCGGGGGGCAGGAGTAGACGAGGACGCTCCCGGGGGCCCAGCCGCGGCTGAGGGTGAAGCTGCCCCCCGAGATGTTCACGTTCCGCGGGCAGGAGGGGGCCGCCGCCGCACCTGCGGGGACAAGACGGGAGGGAAGGCGGGAGCCGGAGCCGGCAGGAAAGTGAGCAGAGGTTGTCTCCACGGGACACCCGGGGGGGGGGGGGAGGGGCTCACCCAAGGACCCTCCCGGCTCCCGGCTCCCGGCTCCTGGCTCCTACCTGAGTACAGGCTCAGCAGGCAGAGCAGAGCCCTGAGGGAGCCCATGGTGTCCACCTCCGGGCGCACAGTGAGCGGAGAGGGGAAAGGTCAGCTGACTTCCCGAAAGCCGAGCTGGCTCAGCAGCGCTGGGTTTGCTGCCAGAGGAGAAAACTAGGGAGTGGCCAGGGGGGTGGCCTCCCGCCGGGGAGGACAGGCAGGGCTGGGCACCGGCTGAGGCGAAGCCGGGGTCCCCCGGGGCCCCGGCTCCTCACCCCACTCCTCGGCCTCCGCCCTCGCGCCCGGCCACGCACAGCTCCGCAGGGCTGTCTGCGTGCACAACCCACAGCCATCCAAGATGTTGCAAAACCACTTACTCGGTTTCTGTTTCCTTCTGGGCTTCGCCCACCACGTGCTTTCTTGAGAGCCTGGGCTGCTGCCATCTTCTTGAGCATGGACCTCCAAGAGCCTGGATGCTTTCTCAGAACTCCTCCTTTTGTTTGTGTGTGTTTTCCTGAAAATATCTTTAACTGGTTTCAGAGAGGAAGGGAGAGAGAGACATAGGAACATCAGTGATGAGAGAGAATCATCGATCGGCTGTCTCTTGCACGCCCCCTACTGGGGATCAAGCCCACAACCCAGGCCCTTGGGAATCAAACCCAGGACCCTTCAGTCCACAGGGCAATTCTATCCACTGAGCCACACCAGCCAGGGCCTCAGAACTTTTCCCCCCTATTATTCTATTTTAATTATTGTTTATTGATTAAAGTATTACATATGTCTCCTTTTCCCCCCGTTGACCTCTTCCCAGCAGCTCCCAACACCACCACCCCTTCCTCCTCCCCGCCTCCCCCCCGCACATGCCCTCACCCCCTTACTATCTGTGACCATGGGTTATGCTCATATGCATGCATACAAGTCCTTTGGTTGTTTTCTTACCCCCCCGCCCCCCGCCTTCCCTTTGAGGTTGGATGGTCTGTTTGATGCTTCTGTCTCTGGATCCATTTTTGTTCATCATATGTTGTTCATTATATTCCATAAATGAGCGAGATCTCAGAACTTCTTGATACGTGCGGGTAGTCATGATCTTTTCCCAGAGAATCTGGGAACAAAAAAAAACGAAACCAACATTTCATTTTAGAGACTGGAAAAACTTTTAGAACATTTTTACGGAAAGTTCAGTAGGTAAAATTCCCAACTTATAAACTAAACTTTGGGTTGGTTACTCACAGGAGTAAACGTATCAGAGCCTGCGTTGTAGGAAATGCAGGAAGGAAGAGCCCGAGCAGTGCGCGGCCTCCATCCCCCAGAAACCCCTGCTCGTCCAGCTGTGCGGGCAGAAATGGAAAGCTCCATCAAAGGAAGAGAAAGATTTCTCAGGGATCAGTTAAGTTTGCGAAACTCTTTTGATTTACAAATAACCCCTCAGATGAACAACTTTATTCCAACATACTGGACAGCCTGGAGGAAATGGACATATTCCTAGAAAAATACAACCTTCCAAAACTCAATCAGGAAGAACCTAAACACCTCAAGAGGCCAGTAACTATGGAAGAAATCGAAGCAGTCATCAAAAAGCTTCCAGCAAACAAAAGCCCGGGGCCAGACGGCTTCAGTTACCAAACATTCAAGGAAGAACTAAAACCTATCCTCCTCAGACTATTCCAAAAACCCAGAGGAAAGAACACTTCCAAGCTCCTTCTATGAAGCCAGCATCACTCTAACACCAAAACCAGATAAATACAACTCTATGAAAGAGAATTACAGGCCAATATCTCTCATGAACATAGATGCCAAAATCCTCAACAAAATTCTAGCAAATCGACTCCGGCAGAACATCACATCATACACCACGACCAAGTAGGATTTATCCCGGGAATGCAAGGATGGTATAATATCTGCAAATCAACAAACATGATACATCACATAAACAAATTGAGAGATAAAAATCACATAGTCGCCAAAACCAGTTTGGCTCAATGAATAGAGTGTTGGCTTAGGGACTGAAAGGTCCCGGGTTCGATTCCGGTCAAGGGCATATATCTTGGTTGCGGGCATATCCCCAGTAGGGGGTGTGCAAGAGGCAGCTGATCGATGACTCTCTCTCATCGATGTTTCTAACTCTCTATCTCTCTTCCTTCCTCTCTGTACAAAATCAATAAAATATATTATTAAAAAAATCACAATCATATCTATTGATGCAGAAAAAGCATTTGATAAAATCCAACACCCTTTCCTGATAAAAACTCTCAGCAAGGTGGGAATAGAAGGATCATACCTCAACATGATAAAAACCATATATGACAAACCCACAGCCAACATCATACTCAATAAGCAAAAACTAGACCTATTTCCTCTAAGAACAGGAATGCCTACTCTCACCACTCCTGTAAGACAAAGTACTGGAAGTACTAGCCATGGGGATTAGACAGAAGAAATAAAATGCATCCAAATTGGAAAGGAGGAAATAAAACTGTCCTTATTGCAGATGACATGATACTGTACAAAGAAAACCCTAAAGACTCCATCAAGGAGAGAAACCAAGATGGTGGCACAGGTAAACACCTAACTGCAGCCACACACAACAATTTCAATAAAATACAACTAAAATATAAAATGGACATTATCCAGAACTACAGGAAAGTTGACTGCCTGGAAATTCTACAACTAGAAGGAAAGAAAGAAAATCAGAAAGAAAGGAAAAGAAGGAAAGAAAGGAAAGAAGGAAAATCAGAGGAGCTGTAAAACCCTAAGGTACTGAGACACGTTGTTGTGTGCGGAGAGGACGGAGCTGGAGAGGAGGGGGAGACTGAGTGCCTGGCTGACGTTCCCTAGCGGGAAGGAGATAAAAGCTCTGGATTGTGCTGAACCCCATTTCCAACTGAACTGAACCCCAATCCCAGGCTCGTTGGGGGAGAGCCTAGACTGCTTGGTAGTGGGAGAAACTCAAGGGCACCTTTCTCTCAGAGGTGCTTACAGAGAGTACTGAAGGACCCTGAGACCCAGGAGCTGCATAGGGTGGGGCTGACGGAAGCCAAGGCTGTAGGCTCCACCCTGAAACTCCGCCCCATCCAAGCTGAACACAGATTTTTTAAAAATATATTTTTTTTATTGATTTTATACAGAGAGGAAGGGAGAGAGTTAGAGTTAGAAACATCGATGAGAGAGAGTCATCGATCAGCTGCCTCTTGCACACCCCCTACTGGGGATATGCCCGCAACCAAGGTACATGCCCTTGACCGAAATCGAACCTGGGACCTTTCAGTCCCCAAGCCGACGCTCTATTCATTGAGCCAAACTGGTCCCGGCTGAACACAGATTTTTAAGGCTACCAACTCAGGGAAGCTACAAAAATGCCAAGACAAGGAAACAGGTCACAAATGAAAGAAATGGAAGACAAAAAGAGACTGGATATAGAGTTCAAAACCACACTTATAAGGTTTTTCAAGAATCTCCTAGAAAAGGCCAATAAAATAAACTAGACCTATGAGGTTATGAAAAGGGATCAACAAGAGATAAAGAATACATTGTCTGAAATAAAAGATATTATACAGAGTCCTAAAAACAGAATGGAAGATCGCAAGAATCAAGTCAAAGATTTGGAACATAAAGAGCCATAAGACACTCCTCTGCAGAAGCAAGAAGACAAGAGAATCCAGAAAGTTGAAGATAATGTAAGAAACCTCTTGGACAACTTCAAGCGAACCAACATCAGAATTATGGGGGTCCCAGAAGAGGAGAGAGAGCAAGATACCGAAAACATACTGAAAAAAATAGTGACAGAAAACTTCCCCCACCTGGTGAAAGAATTAGACTTACAAGTCCAAGAAGCGCACAGAACCCCAAACAAAAGGAATCCAAGGAGGACCACACCAAGACACATCATAATTAAAATTCCAAGAGCAAAATACAAAGAGAGAATATTAAAAGCAGCAAGAGAAAAGCAGGTAGTTACCTATAAAGGAGCACCCATATGATTGTCAGCTGATTTCTCAACAGAAACTATGCAGGCCAGACTGGAATAGCAAGAAATATTCAAGGTGATGAATAGCAAGAACCTACAGCCAAAAATACTTTACCCAGCAAAACTATCACTCAGAATCAAAGGCCAAATAAAGAGCTTCACTAAAAAAATAAAAAAATAAAAAAATAAAAAAAGCTAAAGGAGCTCATCACCGCCAAACCAGAATTATATGAATTGCTGAAAGAGGAAGAAAATAAAGATAGAAGATGGCTGCTCGGGTAGACATCTAACCGTGGCAGCACACAACAATTTCAATGGAATACAACTAAAATGTAGAGTGGACATTGCCCAGAGCTACAGGTAGTCGACTGACTGAAAATTCTACAACAAGAAGGAAAGAGAAAACCAGAAGGAAAATCAGAGGAGCTGAAAAAAAGCCTAAGGTACAGAGACATGCTGCACGCCCACCCGCACGCAAGCACGGAGAGGTCGCAGCCAGAGAGGAGGAAAGGGCTGGGTGCTGCCTGGCGTTCCCTAGCAGGAAGGAAATAAAACCCCCAGACTGGGCTGAACCCCCGAACCGGCGGAGCTGAGCCCCCCAAACCGGCAGCACTGAGCCCCAGTTATGGGCCAGACCCTGGGGACCCAGGCTCCGGCAGGGGGAGACGGAGCTGTGAGGCTGAATCCCAGAAGAGTGACGAAAAGCAGGGCCCCCGGAGTTGCGCGCAATGCGCGCACAGAGGACTGAATGTTGACTCTGATGCTGGGTTGCCCTAGCCGGAAGAAACAAGGCTTCTGGCGATGCTGAGCCTCAGTCTGGACTGCTCCGAACCCCAGTTCTGGGCCAATTCCTGGGGACCCAGGCTCAGGCAGAGGGAGACGGGGCTGTGAGGTGGAGTCTGGGGAGAGTGGCGAAAGGCTGGCCCCCAGACTCGCGCACACTGTGCGCAGAGGACAGTCTATGGACTCTGATGCTGGACTCCCCTAGCGGGAAGGAGAAAAAAAGCTCCGGGCTGGGGGAACGCGGCGGGGAGCAGGAGCCCCTGCCGGCTGCCGGCCAACCAGGCACCAGCAAGGAGGCGGGTAACTGGGCCCCTGGAGGGGTGGGTGCCCCTGAGCCTTCGACCGCTGAGCGTGGGCAATGGAGCCAAGGCCGGGGGCTGCTTCCTGGGCGGCGCCGTCCCCGGCAACAGGTTGAAGCAGCGCAGGAGTCCACGGAGAACAAAGGGGTGCCACAGGCCAACCTGCTGAGCTCCCAGGACAAGGAGGAAGAAACCAAAGAAAGTTCTCAATGTGAAGAAATCAAGTGAGAGCAAAAGATAGTAAAATTACTTAAGAAAGAATACAAAGAAGTTCTTGAAAAATCAAAGACTAAGTCAGAACTCAACTCACCAGCCAACATTGCAACATAAATGCTTTTTTTTTTTTAAAAAGGTGAAAAAAAGGACAGAATATTGGAACAGCGGCAGCCAGGCCTAGAGTGGCCAGGCACAAGGCAGTGGCAGCCAGGCCCGGAGCAGCAACGGCCAGGCCCCAGAGCAGCAGCAGCCAGAACCAGAGCATCAACAGCCAGCACTGGAGCAGCCAGACCTTGGGCAGTGGCAGCCAGGCCTGAGGCGGAGGCGGCCAAGCCCAGGGTGGCCAGTCCAGGAACACCCAGACTCGGAGTGGCCGGGCCCGGAGAAGCCGGGCCCAGAGCAGCCAGGGTGGGAGCAGCCAGACCCAGAACAGCAGTAACCAAGCCCAGAGCATCCAGGTCGGGAGTGGCCAGGCTCGGAGCGACCGGGCCCGGGGCAGCCGGGCCCAGAGCAGCCGGGTCGGGTGCGGCCAGGCCCGGAGCAGCGGCTGCCAGGCTGGGAGCGGCCAGGCCCAGAGCAGCCGGGTCGGGTGAGGCCAGGCCCGGAGCAGCCGGGTCGGGTGCGGCCAGGCCCGGAGCAGCGGCTGCCAGGCTGGGAGCGGTCAGACCCGGGGGAGTAGCCGGGTCTGGTGCGGCCAGGCCCGGAGCAGCGGCTGCCAGGCTGGGAGTGGCCAGGCCCGGGGTAGCAGCCGGGTCGGGTGTGGCCAGGCCCGGAGCAGCGGCTGCCAGGCTGGGAGCGGCCAGGCCCGGGGGAGCAGGTGGGTCGGGTGCGGCCAGGCCCGGAGCAGCAGCAGCCAAGTCCAGAGCAACTAGGTTGGGAGCGGCAGTGACCAGACCCGGAGCAGCTTGTTGTGGAACGAACCAGAGCAACAGAGGCCAAGCCCTGAGCAGCCAGGCCCGGAACAGCTCGCTCCTCGCCTGCCCCTGCCCCACGGCTGCCTCTCAGACATGGCTGGAAACTTTCGTGGGAACTTGAGGGTCTGCTGAATCAAGTGATGAAGGCTTAGATCTGGATGTGTTGAGTTAGTATAGGGCTGGGGTGTTGATCTGTGAGTGCCTTGGGTGGGGCCTGGATGAGGCTAGTTGACCTATTGGGAAATGTCTTTTGTGTGAAGTGTATCATTGGGCATGTGGAGGTATTACTGATTTGAGAAAATGCTAAGTAACTGATTTACTATCTGAAAAGGGATTTACTATCGGGGAAAGGGAGGGAAGAAGAGACTGAACATAAACTGTGCACCTATGGATGAGGACAATGGGAGATGGGGAGGGGCGGAGGGTGGGGTGGGAACCTGGTGGTGGGGGGAAGAAATGAGGAACCTTTGTAATAATATGAACAATAAAGATTGATTTAAAAATAAATAAATAAAGATAAAAATTATGAACAACAAATACATAACTATCAACAAGTGAATCTAAAAACCAAGGGAATTAAAAAATCTGATGAACAATATTAACTGGTGAATATAATAGAATCAGAGGTATGGAAGGGGAGTGAACTGACGATTCTTAGGGAAAAGGGGAGTAGGGGGTGCGGGAAGAGACTGAACATAAACAGTGCACCTATGGATGAGGACAATGAGGGGTGGGGAAAGGACAGAGGGTGGGGTGGGAACCTGGTGGAGGGGAGCAATGGAGGGGGGGAGAAATGAGGAACATTTGTAATAATATGAACAATAAAGATTTATTTTTTTAAAAAGAGACTCCATCAAAATATTATTAGACTTAATAAATGAATTTGGCAATGTAGCAGGATATAAAATTAACACCCAGAAATCTATGGCATTTCTATACACCAATAGTGAACTTACAGAAAGAGAGACTAAAAAATTAATCCATTCTACCATCGCACCAAAAAAAATGAAGATACCTAGGAATAAACTTAACTAAGGAGGTAAAAAACCTATACACGAAAAACTACAGGACACTGAAAAAAGAGATAGAGGAAGACATAAATAAATGGAAGAACATACCATGTTCATGGATTGGTAGAATCAACACCATTAAAATGTCCATACTACCCAAAGCAATCTATAGATTCAATGCATTCCCCATTAAAATCACAATGGCATATTTCACAGACCTAGAAACAAACTTTCCAAAAATTCATCTGGAATAAAAAAAGACCCCAAATAGTTGCAGCTATCCTGAGAAAGAAGATGAAGTAGCTGGGATCTAAATATCAGATTTCGAGCTGTATTACAAAGCAACTCTTCTCAAAACAGCATGGTACTGGCATAAGAACAGACATATAGATCAATGGAATAGAATAGAGAATCCAGAAATCGATCCAAACCACTATGCTCAATTAATATTTGACAAAGGAGCTGAAACCGGTTTGGCTCAATGGATAGAGCGTTGGTCTGCGGACTGAAAGGTCCCGGGTTCGATTCTGGTCAAGGGCATGTACCTTGGTTGCAGGCATATCCCCAGTAGGGGGTGTGCAAGAGGCAGCTGGTTGATATTTCTCTCTCATCGACGTTTCTAGCTATCTCTCTCCCTTCCTTTCTGTTAAAAATCAATAAAATATATTTTAAAAAAATATTTGACAAAGGAGGCAAAAACAATGGAGTCAAGACAGTCTCTTCAATAAATGGTATTGGGAAAATCAGACAGATACATGGAAAAATGAAACTAGATCACCAACTTACATACACAAAAATAAACTCAAAATGGATCAAGGACTTAAACATAAGTCAGGAAACCATAAAAATACTAGAGGCATCCACAGGCAGCAAAATTTCAGATATATGCCGAAGAACTCCTTCACTGATACTGCCCCTAGGGCAATGGAAGCTTAGAATAAAATAAACAAATTGTACTACATCAAAATAAAAAGCTTCTGCACAGCAAAAGAAACCATCAACAAAACAACAAGAAAGCCACTGTATGGGAGAACATATTTGCCAATGTTATCTCTGATAAGGGTTTAATCTCCAACATTTACAGGGAACTCATACAATGTAACAAGGAAGATAAACAACCAAATCAAAAACAATGGGCAATGTACCTAAGTAGATACTTTTTGAAAGAAGACAGAAGGAAGGCCAAGAGACATATGAAAACATGCTCAGTTATTAATCATCTGAGAGATGCAAATCAAAACGACAATGCAGTACCATCTCACTCCTGTCAGAATGGCTACCATCAACAAATCAACAATGACAAGTGTTGGCTAGGATGCAGAGAAAAAGGAATCCTCATGCACTGCTGGTGGGAATGCAGGCTGGTGCAGCCACTGTGGAGAACAGTATGGAGTTTCCTCAAAAAATTCAAAATAGAACTCCCATTTGACCCAGTGATCCCACTCCTAGGAATATATCCCAAAAAATCAGAAACACCAATCAGAAAGGGTATATGCACCCCTATGCTCATAGCAGCACAATTCACCAAAGCAAGATTTGGAAACAGCCTAAGTGTCCATCAGCAGATGAGTGGATTAAAAAACTGTGGTACATCTACCCACTGGCTGGAGGTGGGAAGGTGGGGCACCCTGGCTGTGGCAGAGCTGTGGCTCCCTCAAACCCAGCATCTGTCCCCTCTTCTCATGAAGAGATGATCAGCCCGGCCAGCCTGGCTCAGGGGTTGAGCATCGACCTAGGAACCAGGAGGTCAGGGTTCGATTCCCGCTCAGGGCACAGACCCAGGTTACAGGCTCCAACCCCAGTGGGGGGCGTGCAGGAAGCCGCCTGTTGATGTTTCTCTCTCATCATTGTTTCTATCTCTCTCCTCCCTTCCTCTCTGAAATAAAAAAAAGATATGTTTTTTACAATAAGTAAGTAAATGAATAAAAATAAAAAATAACCTGATGGTGATGTGAGGACAACACTCTGGGACGACAGAGCCGGCAGAGGAGCCTGGGTCCCCGATGTCCTCGGCCTTGCCCACCTACCTCTGCTGTCACTGCCCGGGGGGGGGGGGGGGCAGGAGGTGCTCCCACTAACCGCTCTGCCTCCTCTCGCTCTCCCCACCCGCGCCGGGCAGTGAGACCTGGCCGGGGGGTGCACCAGCCCAGGCGCACTCCGCAGCAGCACGTGCCCCGCGCCCCTCCCTGCCGGCCGTGTCTGAGCGGGGCGGCCAGCCTGGCCCAGGCACCGTGCCGCCTCGCAGCGGCCCCGGCCCCACAGGAGCCGCCGCTGCTGTGAGCCAGCGGGTGACGGGGGCCGGGCCAGCCGCCGCGGACGCAGACACGGATACGCAGGGCCTCCGGGCGCTGTGCTCTCGGCTCTGCCTGGCCGGCCAGGCCGGGCGGGCCTGCCGGCGTCACGCGTGCGGCTGCCGTGGTCGAGGGCTCGACCTGGGGGTGGGACCCTGCCCATGGCCCTCCGGCCAGCCCCTCAGGGCGGCTCTCGGTGCATGCCCAGGTGCCCAGCATGAGCGGCGAGCCCCGTGACGCTGTCCTCAGAGGCCACGACATCACTCCCACGTGTTCTGTCCGACACGGCGCATCACAAGGCCAACCCAGTGAAAGGTGGGGACCCTGAGCCCTGGCCCGTGTGGCTCCCGGGAAGAGCATCAGCCTGTGGACGGAAGGGCACGTGCCCAGGTTACAGGCTCCATCCCCAGGAGGGGGCGTGCAGGAGGCAGCCGATCAATGATTCTCTTTCATCATCACTGATGTTTCTGTCTCTCTCTCCCTCTCCCTTCCTCTGTGAAATCAATACAAACATGTTAAAATAAAATAAAAATAATTCTAAAAAATAAAAGTAAATAAAGATGGGGGACAGTTTACCTCTTGATGGGGGGAGTGGCAAAGTCCCAATGCACCTGTGAAGTGGAGACATTTATGTCCATAACCTGCAAACCACTGCAGTGCCGGGACCCAGGGCGTGTCCACTCCGGGCAGAGTCCTCAGCCCACTGAGTCCTCAGCTGCTGGCTTTTTTTTTTTTTTTTTTTTTAAATATATTTTATTGATTTTTTACAAAGAGGAAGGGAGAGGGATAGAAAGTTAGAAACTTTCTATGAGAGAGAATCATCGATCAGCTGCCTCTTGCACACTCCCTACTGGGTGTGTGCCTGCAACCAAGGTACATGCCCTTGACCAGAATCAAACCCGGGACCCTTAAATCCACAGGCTGATGCTCTATCCATTGAGCCAAACTGGTTTTGGCCAGCGGTTGGCTTTCGGTGCCTCTCTGGCTGCTACCGACCATCGCATCCCCCAGAATTCCTACGTGAAGCCCTGACCCACAACATGACTGTGTTTGGAAATCACGGAGTCGATACAGGGGTAATTAAGGTTAAACAAGGTCATAGGGTGGTCCTGCTCGCCCACCCTCTCTGCACACTTTCCTCCCGCCCCGTGTCACGGAGGAAGGCCTGGGTGGCCTCTCACCAGAAACGCCCGCCACGCCCTGGCCTCGGACTCCAGCCTCCGGATGGAGGATAATGTCCGCCGTCCAGGCCACCTCGTCGGGGCTGTGATGTTTGGGGACTCTAGCCAACCAAGACACCTGCCGATTCGTGTCTAACAGCCTTTAAAAGGAAGGACTTTCCTTCACGAGTTCCTCCCAATGTTTGTTGAGTTAAATAAACTTGGCAGAGTGTCCGAACCATTCACCCTCTTCCTGAAGCCATAAAGCCCCATTGTTGCTGCGCCCGCAGCCTGCTCCTGGGAGAGGGTGAGCTGTCCCTTTCTCCTCCGCTCCCCCGGCTGGCGTGCACCCCAGACCACGCGGGGATGTCCCGTGTCCCAGGACCAGGCAGCCCTGCCCCCGAGCCTGAGGCCAACAGCGCCCGGCCATCCCAGAGCTGTCACTGTGGCCTGGTCTCAGCAGCCAAACTGCCTCTAGCCAAGAGGCTTACAGAAACCAGCGCTGGGACACGCGTTCACCGGCTGTACCCACAGCCGCGACCGAGAGAACCCAGACAGCCCTGAGGTAGGGAGGCCTCGGCACTGCTCTCAGATGAGGCCCGCGTCAGCTGGTGAAGGCCGGGGCGGCGGGCGGAGCGGCTCGGGTGCGCCCTCCAGAGGCAGGGTGCTCCCGCCTGGCCGGCCGCGCCCTTGGCTGACACAGCCCCTCGGGGCTCTCCCAGGCCCCAGGACAGGGCGGAAAGAAGAAACGGGACAAGTAACGACGTGGGGATGCACCCAGCTCTCTCACTCACTCTCCGATGGCCAAAACCTGACTCTGAGAGGCTGGGACTGCGGTCTCTAGTTGTCTGCCATGTGCAAAGCTGGACCTCCGAGCCCGCGTGGGAAGAGAAGGAGCCAGGAGCCGGGAGCCCTGTGCAGGCGGAGCACTCTGCGGGAGCTTCCCGGGCACCGCGCCGCTCGGCAGCAGAGCGAGCGGGCAGAAACCGCGGTCCCGGGCATTGGTCCGGGTTCCAGTCCCCCGGGGAGCTGCCCAGGCGGAAGGACCGAAGCCAGCACCTGGGCCTGCAGCCACAGGTCCTCACTTCCCTCCGGCGCCACGCAGACACTCCATGGACCCCCCGTGGGGAAGGTGCCCTTGGCTGGTCCAGTTCTGCATCACTGAAAAGCCTGGCAAATGCAACCTTTGTTCTCCTCCCACGGAAATGGCAGCCTCCGCTCCTGCTAGCTCTTCCCTCTTGTCCAAATTTCCTCTCCTCGGTTCAAAGTTTCTAATGTTTACCCTCAGGGACTAAGTCCAAAGAGAAGAATCAGCACCACCATCTGCAGCTCATCCCCCGAGGGCCCGCCAGTGCGGCTGGCAGTGGACAGTCCACCCGGGAAGTGAGGGGAGGTCAGGCCGATTCCGGTCCACGCACAGGCCCCGGGGGTTGTGGGCACATCCCCAGTTAGGGTGCGTGCAGCAGGCAGCCGATCGATGATCTTTCTCTCTCGTTGATGTTTCTATCACTCTATTTCTACCCCTTCCTCTCTCTCTAAAAAAATCAGTAAAAACGTATTTTTAAAAATAAATAAAATAAACTGAAACCGGTTTGGCTCAGCGGATAGAGCGTTGGTCTGCGGACTGAAAGGTCCCAGGTTCAATTCCAGTCAAGGGCACATACATTGGTTGCGGGCACATCCTCAGTGGGGGGGGTGCAGGAGGCAGCTGGTCGATGTTTCTCTCTCATTGAATGTTTCTAACTCTCTATCCCTCTCCCTTCTTCTCTGTGAAAAGTCAATAAAATATATTTTAAATAAATAAATAAACAAATAAATAAATAAATAAAATAAAAAACAAGGAGGAAAGGATGGTGTGAAGTAAGGCTTCTTGGGTGCCGTACTGCTCCAGGGGCGCTCCTCGCTCGCTGCTGGAGGCGTCACAGAGCTGCCGGCAGAGGAGACGGGCAGGGCCACGGGGACGTGGTCTCCATTTGGTCACGACCTCCTTTTCCGGTCTGGACACTTAGACATGGACTCAACGGGATCTGCCCCCCTCACCTCCCAAAGCAGCTGCGGACTGACTCCCCTCCAGGCCAGCCCGCCGTTTGGGGACCCAGGCCTGGTCCCCAGCCTGCGGCGTGATCGAGCGGAGGCCTCAGCGGCCCGCGAGGCTCTCTGCCCACAGCGGTCCGCCAGGCCAAGGCGTCCGCTGGGCCTCATCCGCCTGTCACTGACTCCCAGCAGCCCTCTGTCTGCGGAGGGCTCCTCTGGCGTCCTCCGCTGCCCAGCAGCTGGGAATGCCGGGGACTGTGCCTGGAGTCAGCCCTCCCCGTGGCCGCGTGGAGTGGGGTGGAGCCACCCGGGGCCAGGCTGCTGTGCGTGTCCGCACCCTCCAGGGTCCTCACTGGGCCACTCTCCGCTCCCCCATCACAGCGCCCCCTGGGGGCGCCTTTCCTCTCTCGCCTGCCCGGGCACGCCCAGGTGCACTGTTTGCACTGAATCCTTGTCTCGGGGCTCCTGGGGGAGAAGGCCCCACGTTAACGGGAACGGCCACGTGCCAGACACGGTCCCAAACCCTTGTCCGAGGCGCTCACTTAATTTCCACGGCAAGCCGATGGCACGGCTTTTATCGCTATGCCCACTTGGCAAATGAGGAAACCGAGGCACAGAAATGTTAAATGACCTGCCCAGAGTCATACAGGTTACCAGGGGCAGAGCTGGGACTCAACCCCACAGCCTGGCTCCAGAGTCTGAACTCATAACCTGGATGCTGTGGGGCCTCTTCCCGCCATCTCTGAAGTGGCTCTTCGGAGCCCCCTGAACTTCCCTCCCGTCCCAGCTCCACCCAGCCCTCCGCATCGCGCCTTCCCACGCCCTCCCCTCCGTGCCGGCCCTGTCCACCCCTCTCCTATAACACCTTATCCTCCGCTCTTTTCCGAGGGAAAGGAGAGTGCTAGGAACCAGGATCAACAGGAACTAATATGAACTAGAGAAGCCTAGCCAGAGGCTGAATGGGAGTCACAGGGTGAATATCTGCATCTCATTACCTGCCAGACTCAACGGCCTAAAGCAAACTCCCACCCGACAATTTTACTGTTAGCGGACATCCCTCTGATAGTCTGTTTACAATCCAGCCAATTGTGGTTTCTAGTAAATACACGCAGAGGGGAACGGAGACTCAGTGGAACTTGGTCCCCCGTACCAAGATCACAACTGGCTTCCCCCATAATCTCCAAATGTGTATTTCTTGTCGGTGCGGTTAATCCGCGTGTCAGCCCTTTCTCCAGGTCATTGAACCCAAGGCCACGCAGGCTGTGGCTTCACAGGAGAGAAAGAGACAGAAACATCGTCACCTACTGGGGATCGAGCCCACAACCCCGGGCCTGTGCCCTTGACTGAATCAAACCTGGGACCCTTCAGTCGCAGGCAGATGCTCTATTCACTGAGCCAAACCAGCTGGGGCTCAAATCCCTCATCTTGCAAGCAGCTCTCTCCATCTCCTGGGTTCCTGCAGGATCTTCCTCATGGGACTTGCGGCCTGTGCGGTATCTGTGTGCCTCCCAGAAGGAGGATCCTAAACGTTTTTGTTGAAACAATGAGCTCCTTCATAAGCTCAAAGCCAGCTCCCTCCCCAGGCCTATCCTCCCTTCAAGTAAATAGCAGCAGCCTTCAGATCGGCATCAAGAGTGGCTGTGGTTTCTATTCTTTCCACTTCTTTTTTAATTAAAGTATTTACATTGGGGCAGACTCCACCCACTTCCCCTAAGGCCACTGCTCAGAGCCTGGTACCCACACAGCCCCCATGCTATTATGCACTGACCTACTTACTTTGAACTGATAGCCCAAGTGTGACCTTGAGAAATGTTTATAGAAACCGTTCTTAGAGCTTCAAACAGAGTTATGCCAGCCCTAGCTGGTTTTGCTCAGCGGATAGAGCATCAGCCTTTGGACTGAAGGGTCCCGTGTTTGATTCTAGTCAAGGGCACGTAGCTCGATTGCAGGGTCCTGGCCCTGGTCAGGGTGCATGTGGGAGACAACAATTGATGTGTCTCTCTTACATCCATGTTTCTCTCTCTCCCTCCCTCTCTCTTTAAAATAAATAAAAACATTTTTTACAGGTTAAAAATGGCAGCGGAGGGTGGATCTTTACATGTGACGTGTGTGGGGGGGTTGAACCCTGGGGTCAAAATAAGACCACCGGAGGCTGCTAATTTATTTTAAAAAGCAGGCAAGGATTTATTGAACTGGCCAGGACGGCTGCGAGAGCACCACACGCAGGTGGAGTCCACACTCATGACGGCCGTTCCAGGTGTAGGCAGTCTTTTTAAAGGTCTAAACCACAGGAATTTTCCTTTGTTATGAATTCTAAATTCTAGATTCTAAAGGCTGGGCACAGCCCGCAGGGTCTTTCCCAGCCACATCCTGCTGGATGTTGGAATGTGGCCCTGTCTTGCGAAAGCAGATAGAACGTAAGCAGAGCTCAGCGGTTAGTCTCTACAGGTTATCTACAGTTTCTGCTCCTGGAGCTACTGAGTCCGTGGGAATCAGTCTCCTGTGGTCCTGGTCCACAGGCTCAGGAAAACTGCCTTAGCCTCCAGGTCTCCATCTGGAAGCTGAGGCAACTACCCTATGTTTAAGCGAGTGAGCGAGTGCCAAAGCCAGAATAGCAGGGCTAAATTCAAACCGCAGTTTCTACCTAAGTATGCTTGCTACCATACTTCGACGTGCACAGATCAAGAGACTGGAAAATGTGAAGTGATCACTATTGGTGTGGCATCTTAGAGTTTTAGCAAAATCATGAATTTCTTAGAAGGAAAATATCAATATCATTGGGTTTTGTTCATCAGTGATGCTTATATTGACATACTTTTGGATGAACTGTGTGATCTATGTTTCTATTAAACTGCCATGTATTGATAAAATTAAAAATAAATAAATAGATGTAAGGGCAGAGTGTGGACCTTCCAAGAAACAGGCCTGTCCCTGTTCTCCCGCAAAGGCCACATCTTGTTCCTATGGAAACACTCCCTGGGACAGCCAGTCCTGGATGTGGCTGTGTGTCCATTTGCCCACACCATCCCCCCTACCTCCCCCCTGTCCATCCCATCCCTCTGGCGTCTCCTCAGTCCTGGGGGCCAGTGGTGCATGTTATCCTCTCTTAAAGCATGTGAACTGTCCTTCTTAAACTATTTCAAGAAATTGAAGAGGAAAGAACACTTCCAAACTCATTCTATGAAGCCAGTATAACCCTGATACCAAAATCAGACAATGATATTACAGAAAAAGCCCTGGCCAGTGTGGCTCAGTGGATAGAGCCAAAGGGCCCCGGGTTTGACTCCTGTCAAGGGCATGTGCCTCAAGTGTAGGCTCCTCCCCGTCCTGGGCCTTGGTCAGGGCACATGCAGAAGGCAACCAACTGATGTGTTTCTCTCACATCAATATTTCTCTCTGTTTTTCTCTCTCTTTTCCACTCTCTCTAAAATCAATGGAAAAATATCCTCAGGTAAGATTTAAAAAAAAAAAAAAAAAAAGTTGATAGTTTTTGCTCTAAGAGCCAGAATAAAACAAGAGCCACTAACACCACTTCTATTCAATATAGTATTGGCAGTCCTTGCTAAAGCAAACATGAAAAAGAAATAAAAGGCATCCAAATCTAAGAAGAAGTAGTAAAACTCTCATTTTTTGCAAATGACATGATACCATATCTAAAAAAATCCTAAAGATTTCACACACAAAAAAACCTATTCGAGCCAAAACCGGTTTGGCTCAGTGGATAGAGCGTCAGCCTGCGGACTAAAAGGTCCCGGGTTCAATTCCGGCTAAGGGCATGTACCTTGGTTGCAGGCACATCATCAGTTGGGGGTGTGCAGGAGGCAGCTGATCGATGTTTCTCTCTCATTTAAGTTTTTAATTCTCTATCCCTCTCCCTTTCTCTCTGTAAAAAAATCAATAAAATATACTTTAAAAAAAACAACTATTCAAACTAATAAATGAATTCAGGGAAGTTGCAGGACATAGAATCAATATACAGAAATGTGTTGTGTTTCTACACACCAATAATGACCAATTAGGGGGAGAAATTAGGAAAACAATACCATTTACAATTGCCTCAAAGAGCATAAAATACTGCCGAAACCGGTTTGGCTCAGTGGTAGAGCATCGGTCTGCAGACTGAAAGGTCCCAGGTTCGATTCCGGGCAAGGGCATGTACCTGGGTTGCGGGCACATCCCCAGTAGGGGGTGTGCAAGAGACAGCTGGTCGATGTTTCTCTCTCATCGACGTTTCTAGCTCTCTATCTCTCTCCCTCTCTGTAAAAAATCAATAAAATATATATATTTTTAAAAAGAGCATAAAATACATAGAAATAAATTTAACCAAAGAGGTGAAAGACCTGTACACTGAAAATGATAAGATATTGAAGGAAGAGCCGAAACCGGTTTGGCTCAATGGATAGAGCGTCGGCTTGGGGACTGGAGGACCCGGGTTCGATTCCGGTCAAGGGCATGTACCTTGGTTGCGGGCATATCCCCAGTAGGGGGTATGCAAGAGGCAGCTGGTCGATGACTCTCCCTCATCGATGTTTCTAACTCTCTATCTCTCTCCCTTCCTCTCTGTACAAAATCAAATAAAATATATTTAAAAAAAAAAGATATTGAAGGAAGAAACTGAAGAAGATACAAATAAATGAGAGGATATACCACGCTTCCAGGGTGTGTGCAGGAAGCAACCAGCTGAGCCACTCCAGCCAGGGCAAACAATATACTCTTTTTAAAAAAATACATTTTATTAATGTTTTACAGAGAGAAAGGGAGAGGGATTGAGAGTTAGAAACATCAATGAGAGAGAAACACTGATCAGCTGCCTCCTGCACACTCCTTATTTGGGATGTGCTCACAACCAAGATACATGCCCTTGATCAGAATCGAACCTGGGACCCTTGAGTCTGCAGGCCAACGCTCTAGCCACCGAGCCAAACTGGTTAAGGAAACATGTATTCTTAATCAATCAGTGAATCAAAGAGGAAATCACAAGTGAAATTAGAAAATACTTAGACAAATGGAGACTAGAAAAACAATAGAGAACATCAATTAAACCAAAACTTAGTTTTTTTTAAAAATCAACAAAAGTAACAAACCTTTAGGTAGGTGAGCTGAAAGAGAGAGAGAGAGAGAGAGAGAGAGAGAGAGAGAGAGAGAGGAAGAGAGAATCAACTTACTAGAATCAGAAATGGAAGTGGAGACTCCTGATTCTACAGAAAGGAACAGGATTCTGAATGAGTACTATTGTATGAGCAACTACATGCCAACGAAGTGGACAGCCTCGGTGAAATGGTCAATCTATCTTTAATAAGATGTGACACGTCTCTTCTGACCAATCACCCTGCATTCCCTTTTCTAAAATGAGATATAACACACATAAAATGCACAAGTCCTACGCATACAGCTCGCTACCTTTTACATAGGTTGTCATCTAGGCCACTACCCAAATCAAGACAGAACATTCCATACCCTGCCCGGTTTGGTCAGTGGATAGAGCGTTTGGTCAGTAAGGGGGGGGCGGGGGGGAGCGTGTAGGAGGCAGCTGATTGATGTTTCTCTCTCATGGATGTTTCTAACTTTCTCTCCCCCTCCCTTCCTCTCTGTAAAAAATCAATAAAATGTAAAAAAAAAAAAAAAAAAAAAAAGAAAAAAAGACAGACATTCCCTATCATGTGCCCTTCCAGTAATTTGCCTCCAGTTTAATTTTAAAATGTAATTTTATTACAAATTTTTATGTGAAAGCTCAAATCTTTCCCTTCTAAATATTTTTCTTCTGCTTTTCCCACACAAAATGCCTAAGCAACTTCCCAACCGTTCAACCATCCAACCGGTAGCTCTGATGTGCAAATATCCCAGGGGGCAGACGCTTAACAGAGGAGCTGCCGAGCTGCAGACTTGACAGCTGCGTTCTCAGGTGATGCACCCGGAACCAGAGAGGGGGAGTCCGATTCCAGAGTGCATCACCCAAGAACTGCCCGGGAGCCCTAAGAGATGACGGAGAGCGGGTATCAGCCTGATCCCCACAGGCCAGGCTGAGACCCCACCAGGGCACGAATCCATGCACCGAGCCTCTAGTAAATGTATAAAATGTTTAGTTTTTCTCTTAATTAGAGTTTTATTTCCTATTTAAAGTATACAGAATAACAAAACAAAAGATCTGAATTCTTCTACAAATAATTGTCATGAACAGAAGGAAGAGTAATGATTATAGAGTGAATTAATTAAGGCTCACATGGATCATCCTTAGCTGGTTTGGCTCAGTGGATAGAACATTAGCCTACGGACTGAAGGGTCCTGGGTTCGATTCCAGTCAAGGGCACATGCCCAGGTTATGGGTCTGATACCCAGTGGGGGGCATGCAGAAGGCAGCCAATCAATGATTCTCTCTCATCATTAATGTTTCTATCTCTCTCCCTGAAATTAATAAAAAATATATTTTTAAAAAAAAACACCAAATGCAACGGGTGGCCCTTGCTTGGATCCTAATTCTAACAAACCACTGTAAAAGGAAATTTCCGAGACAGTCGAGGCAATTTGAGCATCGACCACGGAGCAGATGGTGTGACTGTGTCCAATGTCGGTAGGTGTGATCGTGGGTTGTGATGTCTTACAATCCCTGTGAGTCTGGTGCACAAACAGCAGCGTTTACAGGGGGGTGGAGGGTAGAGCCGGCGTTCGGCTGCGAGTCCTGCAGTGGGAGGGACAGCGCAGGAGCAAGGCTGGCCGCGCTAACTGTTGAGCTGGGATCTGCACTGGGCGCCCTGCCTGCTCTTCTCCCTGTTTCTGTGCATGTTTGATAGTTCCATAACAAACAGTTTTGTTTTGTTTTTATATTTTATTGATTTTTTACAGAGAGGAAGGGAGAGGGATAGAAAGCTAGAAACATCGATGAGAGAGAAACATCGATCAGCTGCCTCCTGCACACCTCCCATCGGGGATATGCCCGCAACCAATGTACATGCCTTGACCGGAATCGAACCTGGGACCCTTCAGTCCACAGACTGGCGCTCTACCACTGAGCCAAACCGGTTTTGGCCATAATAAACAGTTTTTAAAAGCATCTCAACCCCTTTGACCATTAAGTGATTAAGACTGAACAAGTGGGGATCCAAGATGGCTGCACCCAGGTGAATACCTAGCTGCAGCCTCACACAATTTCAATAAAATACAACTAAAATATAAAACGGACATTACCCAGAACTACAGGAAAGTTGACTGACTGGAAATTCTACAACGAGAAGCAAGGAGAAAACCAGAAGGAAGCGCGGAGGAGCTGGAAAAGCCTAAGGTACGGAGACGCGGCGCACGAAGAGGACGGAGTTGGAGAGGAGGGAGCGGAGTGCCTGGCGGGCGTTCCCTGGCGGGAAGGAGATAAAACTCCGACTGTGCTGGGCCCCAGTTCTGACTGCTCTGAACCCCAGTTCTAGGCCAGACCCCGGGGACGCAGGCTCAGCCATAGAGAGCCGGGCTGTAAGGCGGAACCCGGGGAAGCGACAAAAGGGGGTCCTGGCGGCGGCGCGCAGAGAAGGGACGGCCGGCTGTGCCGCGGGATTGCCTGGCGGGAAGGAGACAGGGACTCCAGACTGCTCTGAACGCCACCTCCAACTCCACTTCCAACTGAACTGAACCCTAATACCGGGCTCATTGGGGAGAGCATTGACTGTTTGGCAGCAGGCGAAAATCGAGGGCGCCTTTCTCTCAGAGGCGCCGGCAGCGAGCACTGAAGGACCCACAAAGGGCGGGGCTGACGGAAGCCAAGGCTGCAGGCTCCACCCTGAAACCCCGCCTCATCTGTAACTGCGAAAGGCGACAACGAAATAGATCACAAACAAAAGAAATGGAGGACAAAAAGCGTCTGGATATAGAGTTCAATTCTACGCTTATAAGGTTTTTCAAGAATTTCCTAGAAAAGATGGATAAGACCTATGAGGATATGAAAAGAGATCAACTAGAATTAATAAGGAGTCATCAAGAAATGATAAGGGATCAACAAGAAATAAAGAATACATTGTCTGAAATAAAAAATATTTTACAGAGTCCTAAAAACAGAAGGGAAGATCGCAAGAATCAAGTCAAAGATTTGCAACATAAAGAGCCAGAAGACACTCCTCCACAGAAGCTAGAAGGCAAGAGAATCCAGAAAATTGAAGATAATGTAAGAATCCTCTGGGACAACTTCAAGCGAACCAACATCAGAATTATGGGGGGCCCAGAAGATGAGAGAGAGCAAGATATCGAAAACATACTGAAAGAAATAGTGACAGAAAACTTCCCCCACCTGGGGAAAGAATTGGACTTACAAGTCCAGGAAGCACACAGAACTCCAAACAAAAGGAATCCAAAGAGGACCACACCAAGACAAATCATAATTAAAATTTCAAGAGCAAAAGACAAAGAGAGAATTTTAAAAGAAGCAAGAGCAAAGAAGGTAGTTACCTATAAAGGAGCACCTATACGATTGTCAGCTGACTTCTCAACAGAAACCATGCAGGCCAGAAGGGAATGGCAAGAAATATTCAAGGTGATGAATAGTAAGAACCTATAGCCAAAGATAATCTATTCAGCAAAGCTATCACTCAGAATCGAAGGTCAGATAAAGAGCTTCATTAATAAAAAAAAGCTAAAGGAGTTCATCAACACCAAACCAGAATTATAAGAATTGCTGAAGGGGGTTCTTTCAGAAGAGAAAGTAAACAAAGATAAAAATTATGAACAACAAATACGTAACTATCAACAAGTGAATCTAAAAAACAAGGAAATTAAAAAAAAATCTGATGAACAATATTAACTGTTGAATATAATAGAATCAGAGGTATGGAAGAGGAGTGAACTGACGATTCTTGGGGAAAAGGGGAGAGGGGGGCGTGGGAAGAGACTGAACATAAACTGTGCACCTATGGATGAGGACAATGGGGAGTGGGGAAAGGGCAGAGGGTGGGGTGGGAACCTGGTGGAGGAGAGCAATGGTGGGGGGGGGGGAAGGAACATTTATAATAATATGAACAATAAAAACTTATTAAAAAAATAAGACTGAACAAGTAAATAAAAAGACTAGACTAGACACCATATTGGTACACCATATTCACTGTCAAAAGCATCAAATGAATGAATGATAAAGCTCAGGGAACATAAGTATTGAATCATCTTGCCAATTAAATAACCACTGAAATTATTAAATGAGACATTTGTACATTAGTCTCCTTTTCAATCCTGACCTGAGGATATGTTTATTATTGATTTTAAACATTTTTTTTTATTGATGAGAGAGAGAGAGAGGACTCATCAATGTGGAAGAGAAACATCGATCAGTTGCCTCCTGAGCGCACCCCCATGGGGCTGGAACCCACAACCTCCATGTGTGTCCTGACTGAGACTCCAACCCGCAACCTTTTGGTGTATGGGAGATGCTCCACCCGGCCAGAGCTGTACATTAGTCTTTTAGCCTTTGTGTTTTATCAGTATGAGTCTATCCTTTGGAGCCCAGTAATATCTGTATTTTTTTAACATATTTTATTGATTTTGTACAGAAAGGGAGAGAGATACAGAGTTAGAAACATCGATGAGAGTCATCGATCAGCTGCCTCTTGCACACCTCCTACTGGGGATATGCCCGCAACCAAGGTACATGCCCTTGACCGGAATCGAACCTGGGTCCCTTCAGTCCCCAAGCCGACGCTCTATCCATTGAGCCAAACCGGTTTCGGCAATATCTGTATTTTTTAAATCCCACTTTCCCAGTCCAAAAATCGAGGAATCAGACCGTTTGAAATGTGGCCACAGACAGGTAAAGCCGCCACGTCAGAGCCACCTGCTTCCTCCACCAGGCGACCTACTACTGCCTTTTACAATCCCCGCAGAGCTGCTTCCTGGAGCTGCTGGCGGCGAGAGAAGACCCATTGCTAGCGGCTGGCACAGCACTGGCAGAGGCAGCGATTCCTGAGCATCAGGCCCCCATGGCCACCGCACCCCCCTGCCAACCTCTGACTTCAGCGGTGGCCGAGGCGGGTGGTTCCGTGGGCGCTGACTCACTCTGTGCCAGCCCGCAGCAGCCGGGGCCTTCTCCCTGCCTCGGGGCCCCCTGGGCAAGCTCAGAGGGAGAGGCAGAAGCGATGCCCAGACTCAGCCCGAGCCCAGCGGAGAGCGGGGATGGAGGCCGTGCTCCTGGCTGGAGACTCCGCTCTCCCTGCAGGGGCTCCGGGGACCCAACACCCGCCCACGGCCGCATGGCCGTCTCCCAGGCTGACTTCTCCTCCTTGGACTGCACGCTCCCTGTTGCCTCACTTCGTCTTTCTGGAAAAACCTAAGCCCGTGGTTGGCAAACTGCGGCTCTCGAGCCACAGGCGGCTCTTTGGCCCCTTGGGTGCGGCTCTTCCACAAAATGCCACGGCCTGGGCGAGTCTGTTTTGAAGAAGTGGCGTTAGAAGAAGGTGACCAGACGTCCTGCCTTTTAACAATTTGCCCTGCAGCGCTTTAAAAGGTCCCTATTCTTTCCAAAAACTCGGGACTTTTTTAAAACGACGCGGGACACAATGGTAAGATGTGTACACAGATAATAATTTAATTTAAAAAAATTTTTTCTAAATAAATAAAATAAAATGACGCTGTTCAAAAGCAGGACTGTCCCACCGAAAGCGGGACGTCTGGTCACCTTGCATTAGAAGGAGCTTAAGTTTAAAAAATGTGGCTCTCCAAAGAAATTTCAGTCGTCCTGCTGTTGATATTTGGCTCTGTGGCCTGATGAGTTTGCCGACCACGGACCTAAACTAGTCCTGGTACCCAGGTCTTCACAGTCACATGAAGGCGGTCTATGTCCCGTCCCCTCTCCCATAATCCATTGTTCTTCTCCCACAGACTCGCCCCACTAACCCCAGCCACGCCTGGACCGTCACACGCACTCACAGAAGGATGACTGCCGGTGTGTGTGCTGGGCACAGACTGGTCGGAATGCCCAGTGGGAAGAGCTGCGAGCCGTCAGCATGGCGCCAAACTGGCAGTCACCGAGGCCAATCTCCAACTGCCATCTCCTGCCTGCCAGGCCCTCTCGCGGGTCAGAGAGCCGCCCAGGGCTCCTCCCCAGCCCCGCAGGCTGGTTTGCCGGTGGACGGGACCCTGCAGGCCCTCCTGCTGGAGCCTCCTTCGTCCCGTCCCGGTGACTGTGCCGGCAGAGCCCGGTGCCCCCCGCCCCGCAGCGGGCACTGGTGGCTGACACCGCAGGGCTGGCGGTCCCCCAGCCTTACTGAGCCATCGAGCGGCTGCACACAAAGCTCCCGGCGCAAGGAGGGCCCGGGCTGTCGGGGGTCCGGGACGCTCTCGGGCGCTGCGGCCCGGCTTTCAGCGGTGACGGCTCAGCACCTGACAAGGAAGAGGGGGGTCGTCCAGGCGAGAGCCCGCGGAGCGAGGGCCTGGCGTCTGGGCCCGGGTCATCACCGCCCAACAGGAGACCTAAGCCTGAGGTGGGAGAGGGAAGGAGGCCCTGAGAGGCAGGGGGAGAGTAAGGCCCCCGCAGGCACCTGACACGGTAGATAAGGAAGCGGCATGATTTCATCTGAATTTCAAAAGTAATGCCCTAGTTTCTCTTTCGGTCCCTGGCGCTTCGGCAGCCGCGGCCTTCTGTGCAGAGATGGCCAAGTCCAAGAACCACACCACCCACAACCAGTCCCGGAAATGGCACAGAAATGGCATCAAGAAACCCCGGTCACAAAGATACGAATCTCTTAAGGGGGTAGACCCCAAGTTCCTAAGGAACATGCGCTTTGCCAAGAAGCACAACAAGAAGGGCCTGAAGAAGATGCAGGCGAACAACGCCAAGGCCATGAGCGCCCGCGCTGAGGCCATCAAGGCCCTGGTCAAGTCCAAGGAGCCCAGGCCCAATATCCCAAAGGGCTGCAGCAGCAAACTCAGTCGACTTGCCTACATCGCTCACCCCAAGCTCGGGAAGCGTGCTCGTGTCCGCATTGCCAAGGGGCTCAGAATCTGCTCGCCAAAGGTCAAGGCCAAGGCCAAGGCCGAAACCAAGCCCCAGGCTGCAGGTGCAGCTGCAGCTCAGGCTCCCAAAGGTGCCCAGGCCCCCGCTCCCAAAGCGGCTCAGGCCCCCACGAAGGCTCCACAGTAGGACGGAAGGACTGGTGGGCCCCTGGGCTGCCATCTGCGTGGCGCTGGTGCCGTCCTGTGCTGTTTGTACAAATAAACCTGCGGCAGGATCTGTCTGTCAAAAAAAAAAAAAAAAAAAAGTAATGCCCTAGCCGGCTTGGCTCAGTGGATAGAGCATTGGCCTGCAGACTGAAGGGTCCCAGGTTCGATTCTGGCCAAGGGCACATGCCTGGGTTGCAGGCTCAATCCCCAGTGGGGGGCGTGCAGGAGGCAGCCGATCAATGATTCTCTTTCATCATTGATGTTTCTCTCTCTCTCCTTCCCCCTTCCTCTCTGAAATTAATAAAGAAATATTTATTTTAAAAAAGTAGTTCTCGCCGGGACCGGTTTGGCTCAATGGATAGAGCGTCGGCTTGGGGACTGAAGGGTCCCGGGTTCGATTCCGGTCAAGGGCATGTACCTTGGTTGCGGGCATATCCCCAGTAGGGGGTGTGCAAGAGGCAGCTGATCGATGACTCTCTCTCATCGATGTTTCTAACTCTCTATCTCTCTCCCTTCCTCTCTGTAAAAAATCAATAAAATATATTTAAAAAAAAAAAAAAAAAGTAGTTCTCTTCTGAAATCAGGGCTGAAGGTGCATTGGAGGGGCTGGAAGACCAGTGGGGGGACTTTTCTAGTCCTGGCAGAGACCGGGATTAAAAGCAAGCAGAGAGGTGGGGACGGAGTGACCAGGGCGAGTGCTGAGAAGGAGCGCCCACACCCCACCCCACTTGGCCCTCCCCTGCGCTCTCTCCCCCCAACCCCCACCCCCATATCAGCACTTACCTGCAATCACCCTTTACCTGCCATCAGGAAATGCTTCTTGGGTTGTAAGATAACATCTTGTTTTATCTTCCAGTCACAAGGCTCCTTCCCAGGAAACCATGATGTCGCTCAGGGAGAGCGAGACCAAGGCCGAGCTGGCCAGGACAGTCAGAGGTGCGCACAGGAGGAGAGTGAGGGGCGGAGGCCAGGAGCAGGAGGAGGGAGCCAGAGGGTGGCCAGAAGCCAGGGGAGCAGGGTCAAACAGGCGTGGTTCGGCCAGAGGGGCGGGAAGCCCAGGGGGAGGCTCGGTGACCAGGAGGCCGTCGGTGACCTCTCAGGCGCAGCAGCCCCGATGTGGGGTAAGTCTGGACACCTGCTCAGAAAACATGTGCAGACTCCCTCACCAGCAACCCCACTCTTAGGGACAAACTGGTGCTCTGACTCACCGTGTGTCCACGGACAGGGCCTCACTCTGGCCCTGACTCAGCCTGCACGTGAAGAAAGGCTGAGAACCAGTTACTCTTCAAACTGCTTCTCTCGTGTTAAAAGAATTTTGCTCCCAGGCTGGCGTGGCTCAGTGGTTGAGCACTAACCTATGAACCAGGAGGTCTCGGTTCGATTCCCGGTCAGGGCACATGCCCGGGTTGCAGGCTTGATCCCCGGTGTGGGGCCCAGGGGGCAGCTGATCAATGATTCTCTCTCATCATTGATGCTTCTATCTCTCCCTCTCCCTTCTTCTCTGAAATCAATAAAAATATATATTTTTAAAAGATGCATATGTGCTGAAACCGGTTTGGCTAGGTGGATGGAGCATCGGCCTGCGGACTGAAGGGTCGCAGGTCCGATTCCGGTCAAGGGCATGTACCTTGGTTGCAGGCACATCCCCGGTAGGGGGTATGCAGGAGGCAGCTGATTGATGTTTCTCTCTTATTGATGTTTCTAGCTCTCTATCCTTCTCCTTTCCTCTCTGTAAAAAATCAATAGAATATGTTTAAAAAAGAAAAAAAAGATGCATATGTTATGTTTTGAAAAAAGAAAAGAATTTTGTAATATACTCCCTTGCACAATTTTTATGCTGCTATCTAATCTTTCCTCAAATGCTTCAGTTATTACAAAAAGATGCCATTTTCACTGTGTTGTAAACTGACTGTTCACTCTTTTAACAGTAGTTTCTATGATTCACTAAAAAATACAAGATCACACTCTAACAGTCAGAAATGTCACATTGTTACATTTTTTCTGAATTCATTATCCTAATATATTTTACTAGAGGCCCGGTGCACAAAATTTGTGCACAGGGCTAGGGGGGTGTCCCTCAGCCCAGCCTGCACCCTCTCCAATCTCGGACCCCTCGAGGGATTTCTGACTGCCCATTTAGGCCAGATCCCAGCGGTCGGACATCCTTCTCACAATCCAGGACTGCTGGCTCCCAACTGCTTACCTGCCTGCCTTCCTGATTGCCCCTAACCGCTTCTGCCTGCCAGCCTGATCACCCTCTAACCACTCTCCTGCCAGCCTGATCACCCCCTAACCACTCTCCTGCCAGCCTGATCACCTCCTAACCACTCCCGTGATTGATGTCTAACTGCTCCCTTGCCTGTCTATTTGCCTCCAACTTTCCTCCTCTGCCGGCCTGGTCACCCCTAACTGCCCTCCCCTGTGGGTTTGATTGCTTCCAACTGCACTCCCTTGCAGGTCTGGTCCTTCTCAACTGCCCTCCCCTGCTGGCCATCTTGTGGTGGCCATCTTATGTCCACATGGGGGCAGCAATCTTCTGTGTTGGAATGATAGTCAATCTGCATATTACTCTTTTATTATATAGGATAGAGGCCTGGTGCATGGGTGGGGGCCAGCTGGTTTGCCCTGAAGGGTGTCCCAGATAAGGGTGGGGGTTCCCTTGGGGCGTGGGCCACCTGAGCGAGGGGCCTGTGGTGGTTTGCAGGCCAGACATGCCCCCTGGCGACCCAAGCGGAGACCCTGGTATCTGGAATTTATTTATCTTCTACAATTGAAACTGTAGCCTGGAGCAGAGCCAAGCCTCCTGCTCTCTCCATGGCCAGCAGCCGTTTCTGTTTGGATTTGTTTACCTTCTATAACCAAAACTTTGTAGCCTTGAGTGGAGGCCCAAGCTGGCAAGGGCAGGCCATTGCCTGGGAAACCCAAGCCTCCCTCCTGCTCTCTGCGGCTGTAGCCATCTTGGTTGGTTTTATTTGCATACTTGCTCTGATTGGCTGGTGGGCATGACTGGTGGACGTGGCTAGTGCGTGTGGGTGGTGGGTGTAGCAGACTGGTGGCTAATTTGCATATCACTCTTTTATTAGGTAGAATGCTTGAACATCTTCTATGCTGAGGAGAGTGTGGTTCAGTTGGTTGGCATCGTCCTGTACACCGGAAGGTTGCTTGTTTGATACCTGGTAGGGCACATGCCCAGGTTGCAATCTTGATCGCCAGTTGGGGGTGGGCAGGAGGCAGCCAATCATTGTCCCACTCTCCCCTCGCTATTTCTCTCTACCTCTTCCTTCTCCATTTCTAAAAAATAAAAATAAATAAGTAATATTCACAAAAAAGAAAGTCTTCTATTCTCTGCAACAAAAGTATATATATATACTAGTATCCCTAACAGTTTGGCTCAGTGGATAGATCATCGACCCTCGAACTGAAGGGTCCCGGGTTCGATTCCTGTCAATGGCATGTACCTTGGTTGCAGGCTCAATCCCCAGAAGGGGGTGTGCAGAAGGTAGCTGATCAATGTTTCTCTCTCATTGATGTATCTAACTCTCTATCCCTCTCCCTTCCTCTCTGTAAAATCAATTATATATATATATATATATATATATATATATATATATATATATATATATTAAAAGTAGCTCTCTTGCCCTAGCTGGTTTAGCTCAGTGGGTAGAGCATTGGCTGCATCTACATTGGGTGAGAGACAGATGAGAGTACAGGCTCCTGTCCAGCTGATGGGGAGACAGATGTAGGTGTTCTCTCCGCAGAGGAAGAAAACCCCTGATCATGGAGACAAGCTGACAGGTGTAGGGAGAAGAGGTGGACTAAAGGGTATGAGATTCCTTTTCCTAGTTCCGCACTCCAAGCTGAGAGAGTAGTCACTATGGTGCTACCAATAAGAGGTGACAGATGAGTGACTGAGATTGTTCTTCAGTGAAAGTGGGAGGGAAAGGGAAGGAAAGGAGTAGTGAAAGCCGGGGACCTGGATGGTTGGATACGAGGTTAGACACTGCGGAAACCAGTTTGGCTCAGTGGATAGAGCGTCCCGGGTTCAATTCCGGTCAAGGGCACGTACCTTGATTGCGAGCATATCCCCAGTAGGGGGTGAGCAAGAGGCAGCTGATCGATGACTCTCTCTCATCGATGTTTCTAACTCTGTATCTCTCTCCCTTCCTCTCTGTACAAAAATCAATAAAATATATTTTTTTTTAAAAAGAAGAAAGAGGTTAGACACTGAAGATGGTGGCGTAGGTGAGCAACTAGTCTGACGCTCCCACAACAATTTAAAAGTTAAAACTAATATAAAGGATATCTATCATCCAAAACCACAGGAAGGAGGTACTGGGTAGTTAATAATCAACAATTAACATGATAATAAGAGCAATGAGGTACCGATGGGGCTCTTAAAATGTGACCAGCTGGAGAAATGGAAGAATGGTAGGCCCGGAGCAGCCAGGCCCAGAGCAGCAGCAGCCAGGCCCGGAGCATCCAGGCCCGGAGCAGCAGCAGCCAGGCCCAGAGCAGCCAGGCCCGGAGCAGCCAGGCCCAGACCTGCAGCATTCAGGCCCAGAGCATCCAGGCCCGGAGCAGCAACAGCAGCCAGGCCAGGAGCATCCAGGCCCGGAGCAGCAGCAGCAGCCTGGCCAGGAGCAGCCAGGCCCAGAGCAGCAGCAGCCAGGCCCGGAGCAGCAGCAGCCAGGCCCAGAGCAGCAGCAGCCAGGCCCGAAGCAGCAGCAGCCAGGCCTGGAGCAGTAGCAGCTAGGCCCAGAGCAACCAGGCCCAAAGCAGCAGCAGCCAGGCCCAGAGCAGCCAGACCCAGAGCAGCAGCAGCCAGGCCCTGAGCATCCAGGCCTGGAGCAGCCAGGCCCGGAGCAGCAGCAGCCAGGCCTTGAGCAGCCAGGCTCAGAGCAGCCACACCCAGAGCAGCATCCAGGCCCGGAGCAGCCAGGCCCAGAGTGTTGTGGGGTCGAACCCTGGGTTCAAAATGAAAGGTAAGAAGGAGCAATGCAGCCAATTCCGGTGCCAGAGTGTTAGATCAGTCATCACAATGGACTCAGAGAAGCTCCTGTGTCCCTTCACCCAAAAGGACTGAGAGTTGCCCAGGCGACAGCAAAGTGGGAGAAGAAAACTGAAGGCTACACAAGGGACTGAGGTGCCAGCATGGAGTCATCTGAAGAAATTAAAGACTGCAGTGGAAGCTACTTCTTCAATCATGTCCCTGCTCATGTTAGCATCTGTTAGCTTCCAGTCTTCTGCAAAGTCTGTGCAGCAAGTCCAAGGACTCTGAGTAAATCTACACCAGCAACAAAAAAGACTCATTTAGTAGCTAAAAATATTAATATGTTCATAATTCTGATTTCTCATTTTGTTGTTTTGCATTGGTATTGTTGATATTATTTTTTTAATATATATTTTATTGATTTTGTACAGAGAGGAAAGGAGAGAGATAGTTAGAAACATCGATGAGAGTCATCAATCAGCTGCCTCTTGCACACCCCCTACTGGGGATATGCCCGTAACCAAGGTACATGCCCTTGACCGGAATCGCGGGACCCTTCAGTCCCCAAGCCAACACTCTACCCATTGAGCCAAACTGGTTTTGGCTATTGTTATTATTTAATAGCCAGAGTTTTGCTCTTGACATTCAAGTTTTGAAAATAACATGTATGTGGTTTAGTTTTTGCATTGGAAAAAAAATCTGAAGACCAGAATAAACTGGTGAATAGAATAGAATCAGGGGCAAAGAAAGGGAGTGGATTGATAATTATCAGGGGGAAAGGGGTGTGAGGGTGCAGAAAGAGACTGGATTAAAATCGTACACCTATGGATGAGGACAATGGCGGGGGGGGGGGGGAGGTAAGGGCAGAGGGTGTGGCAGAAACCTGGTGGAAGGGAGCTATGGGGTGGGGTGTGGGGGGGAAACAATTGTAATAATCTGAGCAATAAAGATTTATTTAAAAAAAAAAAAGAGGTTAGACACTGAGTATTCTGGTCTAGCTTAAGAAGTGTCCAGCAACCTTGTCCTGCCAGGCTTGGGACTGAAGCCTCACTTTCTTGCTGAGAGTAATTTCTTTCTTTCTTTCTTTTCTCCATCTCATCACATTCACAAACCTTCACAAATTTCACTTTCAAATTAGCCTTCAAACCTTCTTTCTATGTCCTTCAAAAATGCATACCATGCCTCAGACCTTCTAGTAAGTATTTTTAAAAGGCAGGGGTGGGGTAGGGAGGGGACAGGCTCGCAGCCCTTCCCAGACTAGCCAGGCCTCTAGCCGCTTGAGTCACAGATCAGATCCCAAACTGCTGCATTCTTCCTAGAGACAATGATCATGGAGGAGATAAGGAGATGAGGTGTTTACGGTCCTGGGAATGGCTCAGCCTGTGGGGTGAGAGAGTGACTCTGAGGCAGGTGACTGTGGTTTGGGACAGCTAGCTTTATGAGGGGATGCATGGCAGCCCTGGCTGGGCACTGAGATAGAATGAGAAAAGAGTGAGTGGGGGAATTTAGTGAGATGCAGTGTAGACGCGAAGTGGCCACTTATTCTGCCTCTCCTAATTTGCTGGGACCCTTGTTTCTTCCTCACTCTCTATTATGGGGATTGACGAGTTAGTCTCACAGCCATTAGCCACTTCACGTCTACACTGCACCTTATATTTCTATGAATTTGCCACTATACTAGGGTCTTTAGTACTGTCAGCCAAGGCCAGGAGGGCCCCTCATCTCACACTGGCGAAGTTGGGGACCAAGGACCAGGAATCTGGATACCCCTCCATGGGAAAGCCACACCTCCCCACGCCTGTAGCAGAAAAGACTGCCTATCTACCTAATGAGTACCATGCTAATTGACCATACCTTCAAGATGTCCACCAGCCTATCAGGAGTGAGTATGCAAATCAACCCAACAAAGATGGTGGGTTCATTGCATACACAGGCCCCAAGTGGCTGGGACTGAATGGGACACTTAACTCTCCACCGCTGCCGCTCCGGCCTCTGGGCAGTGGGGGAAGGCGGAAAGGCAGCCTGGCCAGAGCGAAGGCAGTGCTGGCTGCCAGGGGAAGGAAGGCCCTTTGTGCATCGGGCTTCTACTTGTTTCCATATAAAACTGTGACAAGGTGGGCTGTGCACTGAAGACTCAACTCCACCCGCCCCTGAGGATCACCTGTCTTACACTCTAAGCTGAGATTGGGCTACCTGTCCCCTTTACCCACCCAGGAAAAAGTAGCCAGAAGGGACAAGATACAAAACCTTACAAACTTAAATTCTTACCTTGACAGGTTTTCTTAAATTGATTTTTTGAAGAAGGGGAGGAGAGAGAGAGAGAGAGAGAGAGAGAGAGAGAGAGAGAGAGAGAGAGATTGATGTGAATGGAATATCAATCAGCTGCCTCCTGCACACCCCCTCCTGGGGATGGAGCCCACAACCGGGGCATGCGCTCTGACCAGGATCAGCTGAGCCACCGGCCAGGGCTGAACCAGTCCTTGAGAAGGTTGGCAGTGAGGAAAAGAAGAGATGAGATAGGAAAACATCATTTTTAGTTAAAGTTCTTTTGAAAAATTTGTAGACTCCCAGTTAGGCAAATGAGAAGGGACCCATCACTGACTCAGCACTTACCCGCGGGCCAGGCTTAAACCCCACCTCAGCCCCGGAAGGAATCGGGGTCTCCGGTTCAAAGATAAAGATTCTGAGAACTAATAACTTCCCGGGCCCTCTCAGAGGAAGCAGTCAAATGTGACTGAGCCAAAGTCTTCCTCCAACCCACACTGCCTGCCTACAAAGATTTCCACACACGGCTTTTTAGAATAGAGAGAACTGGGTGGAGGCGCACAGCCGGAGAATTTAAAAGGGAAAGGCACAGAATCAAGGCACCAGCCAAACACTGCTGCGTCCCTGGAGTTCAGGAGTTCAGTTTAAGTGAGGAACAAACCTTTTGTGGGTGGACGCTGGCTGAGCTGAAGAGGAATGACTTCAACAGTCAATCATTTATTGCATGACCTTTATTTGCAAAACACAACCCATGACATAATTCTGGCAATCAGGATGTTTACTTGGGGAGACCAGACTGTGAATATATCAAGCAGTTTCATCAAAATTGATATGGAAGGCCTGGCTGGTGTGGCTCAGTGGTTGAGCACCCACAGTTAGATTCCCAGTCAGCACACATGCCTGGGTTGCCAGCTCCATCTCCAGGAGGGGGCGTGCCCGAGGCAACTGATCAATGGTTTTTCTCCCATCATTGATGTTTCTGTCCCTCTGTCTCCTTTTCTCTTCCTCTCTGAAATCAATAAAAAGTATTTTAACTGATGTGTAAGGAAAATGCTCTAGTGTCCTGGAATATGTAGTAAATCCAATTGGCAGGAGACGGGCTTCCATGCCTGGACTTGGATGGGAGGTGAAGTGGGGGGACGAGAGCTGGGGAGGACCCTTCTTCCAGGTGCTACGAAAAGCCGTGGCGGGAGGCTTGGGGTGGGAGTGAAGGGAAGGGAAGGCAGCGGTGCAGAGTTAAGGGAGGTCTTGCTTAGGGCCGAGAAGCTCTGGCCATGTCAATTTGGTGTACGGCTGCCATGGGGAAGATGAGAGAGAGTAGAATCTCACTAACATAAGTAACCGCATAATTAGAAGTAGACATTAGGGCTACTTGTGTAGTGGGGTGCAGTGGACGGGGAGGGCATCCCCAGTTCAAGGGGAAGGCTGGAGGGCCATTGCCTGGGCTCAGCTATAAGAATGGGGAGCCTTGCTGGAACTGGTTTGGCTCAGTGAATAGAGTCAGCTTGTGGATTGAAGGGTCCCGGTTAGATTCCGGTCAAGGGCATGTACCTTGGTTGCGGGCACATCCCCAGTGCGGGGTGTGCAGGAGGCAGCTGGTCGATGTTCTCTCTCATCAATATTTCTAACTCTCTATCTCTCTAACTCTCCCTTCCTCTCTGTAAAAAAAAATCAATAAAATATATATTTTTTAAATGGGGAGCCTTAGCCCGTTTGGCTCAGTGGGTAGAGCGCGGGCCTGCAGACCGAAGGGTCCTGGTCTGGCACAGGCCCTGCTGCCAGCTCCATCCCCAGCGGAGGGCGTGTGAGAGACAGCCGATCAGTGATTCTCTCTCATTGTTGGTGTTTCTCTCTCTGCCTCTCCCTTCCTTTCTGAAATCAATAAATATATATTTTTTTAATGGAGAGGAGGGAGGATGGTAGGTTTTGCACGTGGGATGGGGACAGTGAGGGCACCGGGCTGCCTGGCCTGCAGGGCGGGCGGCTTCCCGCTGCAGGAGCTGGGGGTGTGGACGCGCGCCCACCCCATCCGCAGGGGACGATGGCGTGGCCACGGCCACCGGCGCGGAGAGGGCCTGCGGCCGCGGCTCCCACTCGCCGCCGGGCACGGCTGGGCCTGGGGCTCCGCCCCGGCAGCAGGTGGCTGCGCCGGCGGGAGAGGCGGGACGGGCGGCGGCGGGGACGCGCACTGGGCGCCGGCGGGCGGCGCGGGCGGCGGGCGCGGGCGCGGGCGCGGCGGGCGGGGCAGCGGCGGGCGCACGCGCAGACCGGCCCTCGCGCCCGGGGGCACCGAGCAGGGGTATCGGGCCGAGGGGCGGAGCGTATTTCCGCTCTGGCGGACAAATAATGCCGGCCAAAGGGGAGGCCGGGCCCTCCGGCCCTTTAACTGTGGGGGGGGGCTGGTGCTGAGCGGGGGGTCGGGAAGGGGGACTCCTGCTCCTTTAATTCCCTCCCCTCCTCCTCCTCCCAGAGTTCTCGCCGCGGCCGCCGCGCGCGGAGCCCGAGCCCTCGGCACGAGCGGCCCCCGCCCCTCCGCCGCCGCCCACGCGGAACCGGCCCGCGCGCCCCGTGCACCCGCGCCTGCGCGCTGCCCGGCCCGGCCCAAGCGTGGGGGCGCCGGCGGCCCCGGGGGGTGGGGAAGGAGGGGGGCAAAAACACAGCACGCGGACCAGGGCCAGGTGAGAGGGCGTGCACTCCGGGCCTGGGGCCGGCGGGCTGCACGGAGCTCCGAGGGGGTGGGGGCGTGCACCGTGCGTGCGGGCGGTGGGGGGGGGGGCGTGAAGACGCGTGCGGACGTGCGGAGTGCGGGCGGAGGAGGAGGCGGCGAGCAAAGGGGGCGGGGTGAGGAGGTCCTGCACCCCGGGCTCCGGAGCCCCAGCCTCAGGCCTCTGCTCCCGTTTCCGTGGCACGCGGGCTCGCCTGGTCCTCGCGGGCTGGCGCTGGGACTGGGGGGTGTGGATGCCGCTGCCCCGCCCCCGGGAGCCACGCCTCCCTCTCCCGGGAGGGCCCGCGCGCACCCCCCCCCCCCCGGCTGGGGAAACTGAGGCCTGGAGACTGGGAGATGTGATGCTGGGGGGCCGGGCAAGCTGGGGACGAGGGGCCCGGAGCCTTGCCTGCGGAGAGCCGGAGACCTTTGTCTCTGACCCGTTTCCTTCCAACCAGGGTTGCCCACCCCGCCACAATGGCCTCTGGGGTGGAGGTCCTGCGCTTCCAGCTGCCGGGCCACGAGGCTGCCACGCTGCGGAACATGAACCAGCTCCGCGCCGAGGAGCGGTTCTGCGACGTGACCATTGTGGCTGACAGCCTCAAGTTCCGCGGCCACAAGGTCATCCTGGCCGCCTGCTCCCCCTTCCTGCGGGACCAGTTCCTGCTGAACCCCAGCTCCGAGCTGCAGGTCTCGCTCATGCACAGCGCGCGCATCGTGGCCGACCTGCTGCTGTCCTGCTACACGGGCGCCCTGGAGTTCGCCGTGCGGGACATCGTCAACTACCTGACGGCCGCCTCCTACCTGCAGATGGAGCACGTGGTGGAGAAGTGCCGCAACGCCCTCAGCCAGTTTATCGAGCCCAAAATAGGCCTCAAAGAGGATGGGGTCGGCGACGCCAGCCTTGTGAGCAATGTCAGTGCCACCAAGTCCCTCCTCCCTCCTGCCAGGACCCCGAAGCCAGCCCCCAAGCCCCCGCCCCCGCCCCCTCTGCCCCCGCCCCTCCTCCGGCCTGTGAAGCTGGAGTTCCCGCTGGATGAGGACCTGGAGCTGAAAGCCGAGGACGAGGAGGAGGACGAGGACGAGGACGTGTCTGACATCTGCATCGTCAAGGTGGAGTCTGCCCTGGAGGTGGCGCACCGCCTCAAGCCTCCCGGGGGCCTGGGCGGAGGCCTGGGCCTCGCGGGCTCCGTGGGCAGCCACCTGGGGGAGCTGGCCCCGAGCAGCGTGCCCCCCAGCGCCCTGGCCCCGCCGCAGGGCGTGGTGAAGGCTTGCTACAGCCTGTCCGAGGATGCGGAAGGGGAGGGCCTGCTGCTGATCCCCGGCGGCCGGGCCAGCGTGGGGGCCGCCTCGGGCCTGGTGGAGGCTGCGGCGGCGGCCATGGCCGCCCGGGGCGCTGGGGGCGGCCTGGGGGCGGGGGGCGGCCGGGGGCCCCTGCCCGGGGGCTTCGGCGGCGGCGGCGGCTCCCTGAAGAACATCAAGTGCACCAAGTGCCCGGAGGCCTTCCAGGGCGTGGAGAAGCTGGTCTTCCACATGCGGGCGCAGCACTTCATCTTCATGTGCCCGCGCTGCGGCAAGCAGTTCAACCACAGCAGCAACCTCAACCGCCACATGAACGTGCACCGCGGCGTCAAGTCGCACTCGTGCGGCATCTGCGGCAAGTGCTTCACGCAGAAGTCCACGCTGCACGACCACCTCAACCTGCACTCCGGGGCCCGGCCCTACCGCTGCTCCTACTGCGACGTGCGCTTCGCCCACAAGCCGGCCATCCGCCGGCACCTCAAGGAGCAGCACGGCAAGACCACGGCCGAGAACGTGCTGGAGGCCAACGTGGCCGAGATCAACGTCCTCATCCGCTAGCGCAGCCCGGCTCGGGGCCGCGGGCGGGGCCCTGGCCCAGGAGAACTGGGGGCGAGGACCCGCAGGGACGGCGGGGAGCCGGAGCAGACACACACAACCTGAGGGAGGGCCCACGACTGCGTGGACAGAGCCCGCCTCCAGAACGGGGAGGGCGAGGGTGGTTCTTGAGAAGGCAGGGGAGTGCGGCCCCCAGAGCGGACTCCTCTTCGGGGTGCATGGGTCTGTGGAGGGGGGAACGGCCCTCCGGAATGAGAGGCAAAGGGGCTGGAAACGTGTTTTCCTGGCCAAGCTGCCCAGGGAGAGGGCTGCCATTTCTTGAGGCAGGGTGGGTGGGAACGGGAGGGTATTTGGACAGGATTCCATACATGCTCCTGCTTAGAATAGATTCTTGGGAGAGGGCCTGGTAGGGGGAAGGATTATTGAACCCCAGAAAAGGAAGGGGGACTTGCATGCTGGGGGATGGGACGGTGGGTACAAGGCTCACCATACTTCTAGGAAGAACAAGGTGGCAGGTAAGAGAAATGGGGATGAGCATCCTGGGTAGTATCGGGAAGTGGGGCACCATAGCCAGAATGGGAATAAGGGGGTGGGAAGAGGGCACTTAGATGAAAGGACACAAGAAGAGCTGGTTAGGGGGAGGGAGAGGAGTAGAGACTTATACAGTATTTTTTAAAAAACACGTATTTTTTAGGATTTTTTTCTGGAGTTTGGGGTTTTAGGTTTTTTTTGCTTTTGTTTTCCACAAAATAAAAAAAATAAAAAAATTTTTTTCTTTATACTCTGTCTGGCAACTGCTTGTAAATGACCGTCCCGCCCTAAGCAGCCTCTTGTTTGCTCAGTACCCAGAGGTCACTCCTGCAGGTCCCAGGCTGGCAGGGAAGGGGAGTGTGTCACCAGCGGGCTCTCTGGCCGGGGCCCCTCAGTTAAACCTCAGCACCTGCAGGCACCTGGAGCACAACGGCCAGGCGTATGGTACCGAGGCCAGGGGTGGGCTACAGGTGTCACTGCCACCCAAGTTGCAGGCAGGAGCCTATGGTTGGTCTGGGGAAGGTGTGGATGTGTGGGTCTCCGGAAACTACAATTCCCAGAAAGCCCAGTCAACTGGAATAGTTCCTAACCAGAAACAACTACAGTTCCCAGAAAGCCTTGAATTGGCCTATGTCCCAACCACCTGTCTGTGTCAAATACTGTTTGTGAAATCATCAGTTTCCCATCTTCGACCAGATGTGGTACCTAAAGGAACCGTATACCCTAAATAGTCCTATCTATAGTCGTCTGGGCCCAATATTCATACTCCTCTGCGGGCTGGGACCACGCAGTGCCTGGCTGTGCTGTGAAGGATTTGGCACAAAAGGGCACTGTCACCGGACAGTGGTGACGGGCCTATGGGGTTCCCAGTGCACGTGTTGGGGTGGCGTGTCTGATATAAACGGAAGAGACACCTCCCCACAGAGGGGACGTGAAGCAGCCTGCTAGAACCAGCCTTCTTTCCAATAACTTAGTTTATTTAGGAAGTAGAAGTGGCGGTGAGCCAGCGGGCTGCGAAGGCGCAGGAAGCAAGTCCCACAGAGTCCCAGGGCCCCGGAGCCGGGGAACCGAAGGGGAAGGCCGGCCGGGGCGGGAGGGGGGCGCCGGCTCGGGGAGGGACAGCCAGTCCCCGTGGCCCCGGTGCTCTCGCGAAGCCAGGCCCGGACGGAGGCCAGCCAGCCGCCGCACACCCCGGGCGGGAAGCACTAGCCGAGGGAGCGGCACGCGGGCCCGGCGGACCCACAGCCCCGGCCCGGAGGCCGACATCCGCCGGTTCCCAGCGCCGGGGGAGGCCCCCCGGACCCGCGCCGCGGGGCTGAAGCAGGACCCACGGCCCCCGCGCAGGCCGCGCCGAGGCGGCTCTCCGGGGAAAATGGCCCGAAAGCGCGCGGTGGCTCCTTTAAGGCCCGCCCCGGCCCGCCCTCCCGGCCCACGTGACCCGGGGCGGCCCGCCGGCTGGGCCCCAGCGCGGCGGCGATGGCGGCGGCGGCGGGAGCGGCAGCGGCGGCCGCCGAGGTGCGGAAGGGGAGGGGGAGAGGCGGGTGCATGCCCGCGCGCGCGCCCGGGGGAAGCGCGCGCCCGTGCAATGCTCCGGGGGTGCCACGGGGCCGGGGGGCCCGGGCGGGGCTTCCCGCCGCCCGGAGGGCCAGCACCGGGGGCGGATGAGGGGGCCAGGGGGTGGGAGGTGGGGGGAGTGGGCGCGGGGGCGCGCGTGCAGCCTTCGGCCGTCCTCGCGTGGGCGGCTGGCCCCGGCGCCCCGGGAGCGCGCGCGAGGGGCGCGAGAGGCCGCCCGCCGGGCTGGGGGGCGGCGGGCGCCGGAGGGGTTGGCGCCCGGGGTCCCCGCGGCCTGGGGGACAAAGGGGGAGCGGCGCGTGCCGCCGGCAGGAGGGGGCGGGGCCGGGGCGCGGAGGCCCCGCCCCCGCCCCCTCCTCTGCTCGCCGGCCCGGAGATGCGGGGGCTGCCGAGAGGCCGGGGGCTGACGCGGGCCCGGGGCCGGGGCCGGGCGGCCCCTCCGAGCAGCCGGGGCCGGGGGCGGGGGGGCGCCCACAGAGGGAGAGGTAGGCCCCGGAGCCTGCTCTCCCTTCCCAGGGCCCAGGCGGCTTGGGCCCCCCAACTTCCTCCCGGGCTGACCAGCGCTCCCGTCCCTTGTGTCGCCTCTCAGGGGGAGGGCCCTGCTGAGATGGGGGCTCTGGTGCTGGACAAGGAGCCCCGAGGCGCCGTCGAGCGAGGTGAGTGAAGCTGAAACCACTCCCTCCCCAGGCACAGGCCCTGGCCCGAGCCCTGAACTTCTCTCTCCCCTTCAGCCCATGGCGCTCTGGGGGACGCCCCTCGGAGTGAGGAGCCCCTGCCCCAGGCCAACCCCGACTCCCTGGAGCCTGCCGGCCCCTCATCGCCAGCCTCTGTCACCGTGACTGTTGGCGACGAGGGGGCCGACACCCCTGTGGGAGCCACACCGCTCATTGGGGACGAACCTGAGGCTCTTGAGGGCGACGGGGACCTCCAGGGAGGGCGCCTCCTGCTGGGTGAGCGGCGGTGAAGGCGGGGGCGAGGTGGGGCGCCCTGTGACTGCCCTCCCCCTCATCTTGCCTTGCCTACCTGCCCGCTGTCTTCCAGGCCATGCCACCAAGTCATTCCCCTCTTCCCCCAGCAAAGGGGGCGCCTGTCCCAGCCGCGCCAAGATGTCAATGACAGGGGCGGGGAAGTCACCCCCCTCGGTCCAGAGTTTGGCCATGAGGCTGCTGAGTATGCCTGGGGCCCAGGGGGCAGCAGCGGGGCCTGAGCCCCCTCCTGCTACAACCAGCCCGGAGGGGCAGCCCAAGGTCCACCGCGCCAGGAAAACCATGTCCAAACCGGGAAACGGACAGGTGAGGCGGGGCGGGGCGGGCGGTGGGTGCAGCTGGCCCCTGTGGGCTTTCTGTGTCACCTGGCCTCAGGGCTTCCAGGGAGGCCATTGCCCGGGGCTGTCTGTCACTCTGGGCGGGGACTTGTGTGCGAACAGGCAGGTTCCTGCAGTTTACCTCTGGGCAGAGGAGGAGAGACAACTGTTAAAGACTTATGTGTGTAGTTAATGTCGCCGTTACTCTTAAGACAAGGACGGTGTAAGGGAACTTCAAGCCCTTTTAGCTCAAAGCCAGCCCCGGAACGCTGCCCAGAGACGCTGCCCTGCTCGCTGTAAAGGCCGCTCCTGCGGCCTCGGGAGCGACGGGCCCGGATCGCTCAGCCTGTGCAGAGTTGTTAGGGTGTTGGCAGCATTCAGTTCTGCGTGAGGTTAGAGTAATAACCTTTGTTTTCTCATCTGTAAAATGGGAAGCGGGCCTGCTGCACACCCGAAGGAACTAGCGAGGGGTGGGTGTGGGGTGTGCTTGGGAGGCGGCAGTTCTCCTCGGAGCCCCATCTGGTTCCTGCAGCTGTGGATGGCATTTTTGAGGGTGTGACTTACCACCCCACCCCCATTGGGGGCTCCAGACTAGTCCAGGCCAAACCACATCCGCTCCTGGCCCTGAGTGTGCTCGTCTCGGTCCCCAGCCCCCCGTCCCCGAGAAGCGGCCCCCCGAAGTGCAGCACTTCCGCATGAGTGACGACGTGCACCCCCTGGGGAAGGTGGCCTCAGGTCAGTCCGCCCGCCCGCCTGCAGCTTGAGGCCTGTGCTGAGAGCTTAGAATGCGAGCCTGGCTCCTGTCTTCTCTCCTTCCAGATGTGGCCAAGAGGAGGAAGCTGAACTCCGGAGGCGGCCTGGTGAGCGGGCGAGGCGGCACGGCCTCCTGCGGGCTCTCCTGGGGGGGGTGGGGGGCAGGGGAGCCCCGCGGGCTGTGTCCCAGCCTCGGGAAGCGGGCTGGTGGGTGCCAGCAGCTTCAGTGCTCCCATCTCTCCTAGTTGGAGGAGTTGGGGTCTGCCCGGGGCTCGGGAGAGATGGCCCCGGAGAAGGCGAACGCGGGGCCCCTGGAGGAGTGGGAGACGGTGGTGGGGGACGACTTCAGCCTCTACTATGACTCCTACTCCGTGGACGAGCGCGTGGACTCGGACAGCAAGGTGAGGCCGCCCCAGGCTCGCTCCTCAGTCAGTCCTGCCCCCCCCCCTCCAGCTCCCGCCAGTGCACTGCCCCGCGCTCTAACTACCACCGCGTGCTGCACCCCAGCCCCCAGCCCCTCCCACAGTGACCACCGTCAGTTTATGATTTGTTTGTTTGTTTTTGTTGTTTGTGTGATTTATTTGTTGTTCGTTTATTTGGTGTTTATTTCTTTGTTCTGGGTTTGGTTTAATCTCCTATGTTTGCCGGTGACTGTCATTCTTATCTTACCTGTTTTGCTTTTTATTTAATGTTTTATCATGGAAACTTTCAAATACAGATGGTTCTTGAACAACACAGATTTGACCTTTATGGGTCCTCTTATACACAGGTTTTCCCCCCCCAATAAATGCCATAAATGTATTTTCTTTTCCTTATGACATTTTTTCCAGCAGACTTGACCGTAAGAATACAGTATGTATTACACATAGTGTACAAAATACGTGTTAACTAGCTGTTTACGTTACTGGGAAGGCTTCTGTTCAACAGTAGGCTATTAGTTAATTTTGGGGGGAATTGAAGTTACACATAGATTTTCCCTGCATCCCTAATTCCGTTGTTGTTCAAGAGCCAACTAAAAGAATACAAGAGCGGCCCTCACCAGTTTGATTCAGCGGATAGAGCTTCGGACTGAAAGGTCCCAGATTCGATTCCGGTCAAGGGCATGTACATTGGTTGCGGGCACATCCTCAGTAGTGGGTGTGCAAGAGGAAGCTGGTCGATGTTTCTCTCTCATCGACGTTTCTAGCTCTCTATCTCTCTCCCTTCCTCTCTGTAAAAAAATCAATAAAATATGTATTTTTTTAAATCAATGGAAAAATGCCCTCAGGTGAGGATTAAAAAAATAATAATGATGAAGAAAGAAGGAAGACAAGAGTGAGCCCCATGTAACCATCAATTTTTAGCTGACTTTTTTCTTTTTTTAATTATTTTTTTTACATTCAACATTATTTAGGGTTTTTGTTTGTTTTTATTGAATTTTAGAGAAAGGACAGGAAAGGGCCGAAACCGGTTTGGCTCAGTGGTAGAGCGTCGGTCTTCGGACTGAAGGGTCCTGGGTTCGATTCCAGTCAGGGGCTTGTACATTGGTTGCGGGCACATCCCCAGTAGGGGGTGTGCAGGAGGCAGCTGGTTGATGTTTCTCTCTCATCGACGTTTCTAGCTCTCTATCTCTCTCCCTTCCTCTCTGTGAAAAATCAATAAAATATATTTTTTTTAAAAAAGAAAGAAAGAAAAGAAAGGACGGGAAAGGGGATGTGAGAGAGAAACATCAATATGAGCCTCCCGAACGCCCCCTGTCATCTGCCCGACACCCAGCCAGCTGAGTCCGGCTGGTCAGGGTCAGGATTAGTGGTGGTGAGACAAGCATACACTTTACAGAGTTCCTCCTGATGCTTCAGTTCCCACCTGGCACAGTATTGTTGACTGGATTCCCTACACTGTCCTTTACAGCCTGTGACTGTCGTTGTTAATCATCCGAGGATATTTTCCCATTGATTTTTAGAGACACTGAGAGGGAGAGAGAGAGAGAGAAACATCAATGTGAGAGAGACATATCGATTGGTCACTTCCCTCATGTGCCCAACTGGGGCCAGGGATTGAACCCAAGACCCTTCGGTGGTCGGCACTCTAACCCCTGAGCGTACTGGCCAGGGCACCCCCTCTCCCGCCCACCCCGTGACTGTTTGTAATCACAGAGCTGTACGTCCCAGTCCCTTCTGCTTTCTCACCAGGCCCCCACCTCCCCTCTGGCAGCCATCAGTTTTCTGTATCCGCATGTTTCTGTTTTGTTTATATTCTGTAGATTCCATGTGCAAGTGAAATGCTACGCTATTTCTCTGACTTATTCCACTTAGGATAACAGCCTCTAGGTCCATCTTTGCTGTGATTTGGGATATGCAGCACAGTGACTAAGGCATTTATATACCTTACAAAGTGATCACACATCTCACACCGCACAGTTATTACATATTATTGACTATATTCCCTGTGCTGTATTTACATCCTTAAGACTTTTTATAACTGGTCAGTTGTACTTCTTTTTCTTTTTTTAATCCTCACTTGAGGGTATTGATTTTGAGAGAGAGGGGAAGAGAGAGGGAAAAACAGGAAGAAATATTGATGTAAGAGAAACACATTGATGGTTGCCTTCCAGACTGGGGAGGAGCCTGAAACTGAGGTGCATGCCCTTGACCGGAATCGAACCTAGGGTCCTTCAGTGTGCAGGTCGATGCTCTATCCACTGAGCCAAACCAGCAAGGACGCAATTTGTACTTCTTAATCCCTTCCCCTTTTTCACCCAGGCCCAATCTGGCAACCACCAAAATATTCTCTGTATCTGAGTTTATTTCTGCTTCATTTATTTTGTTTTTTAGTGAAGTCATGGCATTTGTCTTTCTCCACCTTATTTTCCTCAGCATAATACCCTCTAGGTCCATCCATATTGTAGATGTCAAGATTTCACTCTTCACAGCTGAGTGGCATTCCATTGTGTATATGTACCATGTCTTCTTGGTACCACTTGTCTATTGGTGGGCACTTAGGTTGCTTCCATATCTTGCCTATTCTAAATAATAAAAGGGTAATATGCAAATTGTCCCCTCAAATGAGAATTCTACCTGATTTTGACCAGGGGGCAGGGTTGGCCCACCAACCTCCTGGGCGCGCGCGCGTACACACCGCCAGCCCAGCTCGATCGGGCAGACCAGCCAGATCCCACCCGTTGCACAAATTCGTGCACCAGGCCTCTAGTTCTACATAACGTTCCAGTGAACATAGGGGTACACATATGTACTGGAATTCGTATTTGGAGTTTCTTTGGATAAATACCCGGAAGTGGAATTCCTAGATCATATAGTAGTTCTATTTTTAATTTTTGAAGAAACTTCATACTGTTTTCCACAGTGGCTTCACCAATTTGCATTCCCAAAAGCAGTCCTCGAAGGTTCCCTCTCCCCACATCCTCACCAGCACTTGTTGATTTATTGATGGCAGCCATTCTGACAAGTATGAGGTCACATCGCACTGTGATCTTAATTTGCATTTCCCTGCTGGTTATGTATGTCCTCTTTGGAGAGGTGTCTATTCAGGTCCTTTACCCATTTTTTAAAAAAAAAAATTTTTTAATTTTAGTTATTTAAACCTAAGTGTCCATATTTACCATGTTAGAGCATGCCTAAGAGTCTCAATTATAGCATTTTATAAAATTGTTATAACATTTGGGAGGTATTATCACCATTTTGCTGATAAAGAGATTTAAACCTTCAGAGGCTAAGGTCATCCTATATAATAAAAGGCTAATATTCTTTCTGGACTTGTCTTCTTCTGGCACCCTCATAATTCTGATGTTGATAACGCTTGAAGTTGTCCCAGAGGCTTCTTTCACTATCTTCAACTTTCTGGATTCTCTTTTCTTCTTGCTTCTCCAGAGGAGTGTCCTTTGGCTCTTTGTATTTCAAGTCTTTGACTTGACTCTTGTGTTCCTCCAGTCTGCTGTTGGGTCTCTCTATAATATATATTTTTTTTAATATATTTTATTGATTTTGTACAGAGAGGAAGGGAGAGAGATAGAGAGTCAGAAACATCGATGAGAGAGAGTCATCGATCAGCTGCCTCTTGCACACCCCCTACTGGGGATATGCCCGCAACCAAGGTACATGCCCTTGACCGGAATCGAACCTGGGACCTTTCAGTCCCCAAGCCAACGCTCTATCCATTGAGCCAAACCGGTCCCGGCTCTGTATAATATTTTTTATTTCAGTCAGTGTATGTTTAATTTCTAGTTGGTCCTTTTTTGTATCCTCGAGTGTCTCATTAAATTTATTGGCCTTGCCGAAACTGGTTTGGCTCAGTGGTAGAGCGTCAGTCTGCGGACTGGGGGGTCCCGGGTTCGATTCCGGTCAAGGGCATGATCATTGGTTGTGAGCATATCCCCAGTGGGGGGTGTGCAAGAGGCAGCTGGTCAATGTTTCTCCCTCATTGATGTTTCTGGCTCTCTATCTCTCTCCCTTCCTCTCTGTAAGAAAATCAATAAAATATATTTTAAAAAATAAAAAATAAAATTTATCGGCCTTTTCTAGCAAATTCTTGAAAAACCTTATAACCGTGGTTTTGAACTCTATATCCAGTCTTTTGTTCTCCTCTATCACTTTTGTTTGAGATCTATTTCCTTATCTCAGCATTTTCACTTTTTCCCTGAGTTGGTAGGATGGCTTTGTGTGTTTGGTGTCCTATATGGGCCAGTGGGTCAGCCTCCCCAGTTACCTGAGGTGGACACTCTTGGTGCTCCCCTTTGTGGACTGCGTGTACAGCCTAGTTGTAGTTCAGTCTTTATTGTTGGTATCCCTGGGAGGAATTGACCTCCAGGCCCATTGGATGTGGGTATCAGCTGTGTCTACTCTGGGATACCTTCTGTATTGGAGACAGTCTTATAGGATCAGGCTTGCAAAATTGCAGAAGCCTCTGTGCTCAGCTTGGATGGGGCGGAGTCTCAGGGCTGAGCTGACAGTCTTGGCTTCCTGTCAGCCCTGCATATGCCTCAGACCTCTGCCTTCCGTGGCTCCCCTGAGTTTCCGCCTGACCGGCCCAGATTCCCCGTGCAAGAGTGTGGGTGCCCCAGGGGCTTGCCCAGAATTGGGTTGGGTCTCTGTAGTCTGGAGCTTCCGACTCCTTCCACTATGGAGAGGCTGCGGCAACCTCCGTGGTCAGACCTCTCTGCGCCTACTCACTCATACGCAACTGTAGACCCTGCCCGCTGCGGCTCCCGGCTCCCAGTCTCTGAGTCTCTGGGTGCCTTTCTCTACAGTCCAGACTCCACCCGTATGAGCCTGGGTCCACAGGGTTTCGGCCGGGGTGGGGGATCAGTGCAGTCGGAAAGGGTTCAGTGCAATCAGGAGTTCCTCCCCTCCCGCCAGCCAGGCATTCGGCCGCCCTTCCTCTCTGCGCGCGAGCATCTCCCTACCTCAGCGCTTTGTGGCTCCCAGTCCGATCCGTGAGCCTCTCTCCTTCTTTCTAGTTGTGAATTTCCCACTCCGCCAGCTTTCCTGTGGTTTTGGATGATGTCCTTCTATCTTTTAGTTGTTGTTTTGAAATTGTGCAAGGCGGCAGCTTAGGTGCTTACCTAGACCTCCATCTTGATTTCTCCCCTTTACCCATTTTTAATTGGATTGTTGGAGGGGTTTTTGTTTTGGGTTTTTTTGGTAGTCAGTCACTTTTTTATAGATTTTTGGATATTGACCCCTTATCAGATGCATCACTGGCAAAATATCTTCTTCCATTCAGTAGGTTGTCTCTGTTTTTTGTTAATCCTCACCTGAGGATATTTTTTCCATTGATATTTAGAGGGAGTAGAAGTGGGCTCTCTTGTTGATGGTTTCTTTTGCTGTGCAAAAGCTTTTTATTTTGTTGTAGTCCCATTTGTTCATTTTCTCTTTAGAGTCCATTGCCCTAGGAGCTGTATCTGCTATTTTGCTGCCTATGGATTCTTCTAAGATTGTTATGGCTTCCCATCTTATGTTTAATTCCTGTATCCATTTTGAGTTTATTTTTGTGTATGGTCTAAGTTGGTGGTCTAGTTTCATTTTTTTGTATGTATCTGTCCAATTTTCCCAACACTGTTTATTGAAGAGACTCTCTTGACTCCATTTATGCTCTTGCCTCCTTTGTCAAATATTAATTGAGCTTCATGGCTTGCGTCAATTTCTCTGTTCTCAGTTTGGTTCCATTGGTCTATATGTCTGTTCTTGTGCCAATGCCAGGCAGTTATCTCTTTTTCAACATCCTGTAATTTTCTGAGTACAGGTCTTTTACCTCCTTAGTTACGTTTATTCCTAGGTTGTTATTTTTTTGGTGCAATGGTAAATGGGATTTTTTTTTTTTTTTTTAAGTTTCTCTTTCTGTGAGTTCATTTATTGGTGTATAAAAAAGCCATAGATTCTGGGTGTTAATTTTGTATCCTACTACTTACTGAATTCATTTATTAAGTCTAGCAGTTTTTTGATGGAGTCTTTGGGGTTTTCTATGTACAACATCATGTTATCTGCAAATAATGACAATTTTACTTCTTTTCCAATTTGAATGCCTCTTATTTCTTCTTCTTGTCTGATCACTATGGCTAGCACTTCCAGTCCTATGTCGAACAAGAGTGGACAGAGTGGGCATCTTGTCTTGTTCCTGTTCTTAGGAAAATGGTTTTAGTTTTTGCCCATTGAGTATGATGTTGGCTATAAGTTTGTCATATGTGGCTTTTATCATGTTGAGAGTTTTTATCAAAATGTGTGTTTAAAAAAGCCTAAATAATATGCAGATTGACCCTAAAGGCGGAATGACCTGTCACTATGATGTGCACTGACCAACAGGGGGCAAATGCTCAACACAGGAGCTGCCCCCGGCTGGTCAGTAAGCTCCCCCAGGGCTCAGCTCAGCCACAGGCCGGGCTGATGGCTGTGCAGGGGCAGTGGCAGGAGTGTCTCCCGCCTTGGCAGCGCTGAGGGGTCCACCTGCGGCTTAGGCCCCCTCCCCACGGGAAGTGGGCGTGGGAAGTAAGCCTAAGCCATCAGTCAGACATCCCCTGAGGGCTCCCGGGCTGCCAGAGGGATGGAAGTATTCCTTTCTCTTGGATTTTCTGAAATAGTTTGAGGAAATTGATCTTAGTTCTTCTTGAAATGTTTGGGGAAATTCCTCTGTGAAGCCTGGGTTTTGTTTGTTGGGAGTTTCTTGATTACTGCTTCTATTTCATTTGTTGTTATTGGCCCATTCAGGTTTTTTTATCCTAACTGATTCAGTTTTGAGATATTGTATTTTATTAGGAATTTGTCCATTTCATCTATATTGTCCAGCTTATTGCCATATAGCTGTTCATAGTATTTTCTTTATATATATATTATTGATTTTTTTACAGAGAGAGATAGAGAGTTAGAAACATCAATGAGAGAGAAACATCGATCAGCTGCCTCCTGCCCACCCCCCACTGGGGATGTGCCTGCAACCAAGGTACATGCCCTTAACTGAAATCAAACTTGGGACCTTTCAGTCCACAGGCCAACGCTCTATCCACTGAGCCAAAGTGGTTTCGGCTCATAGTATTTTCTTACAATCCTTTGTATATCTATGGTGTCTATGCTTAATTCTCCACTTTCATTTCTGATTTTATTTATTTGGGTCTTCTCTCTTTGTTTCTTGATGAGTCTGGCTAATGGTTTATCAGTTTTGTTTATCCTTTCAAAGAACCAGCTCTTGGTTTCATTTATTTTTTGTGTGTGTTGTGTTTTGTTTTGTTTTAGTCTCTATGTCATTTATTTCTGTTCTAATCTTTATTATATCCTTTCTTATACTTACTCTGGGCTTTTCTTGTTGTTCTCTTTCTAGTTCTTTAAGTTGTAAGGTTAAATATTTTATTGTTGATTTTTCTTATTTTCTGAGGTAGTCCTGTAGTCTATGAACTTCCCTTGTAGGACTGCCTTTGCTGTATCCCAGAGATTTTGGGTTGTTTTGTGTTCATTTTAGTTTGTTTCTAGGAAGTTTTTTATTTCTTTCTTGATCTCACTGGTAACCCATTCATTGTTTAATAACATACCATTTAGCCTCTATGTGTTTGAATGTTTTTGGGTGTTTTTACTGTAGTTTATTTCTAATTTCATTCCGCTGTGATCTGTAAAGATGCTTGATATGATTTCAGTCTTCTTGAACTTGTAGCTACTTGTTTTGTGTCCTAACCTGTGGTCTATCTTTGTAAATGATCCACATACACTTGAGAAGAATGTATGTTCTGCTATATTGGAGTGAAATGTTCTATAAATGTCAATTGAGTCCATCTGACCCAGTGTGTCCTTTAGAGTCTGTTTCCTTGTTAAATTTTTGTCTGGAAGATCTCTCCAGGGAAGTCATTGGGGTGTTAAAGTCCCTACTATGGCTATATTGTTGTCGATCTCTCCGTTAAAGCCCTCTGGAAGTATTTTTTATATATTTAGGTTCTCCTATATTTGGTGCATATATGTTTACCAGGGTTATATCCTCTTGTTCGACTGGTCCCTTTAGTATTATGTACTGACTTTTGTTGTCTCTTGTGATGGCCTTCATTTTCAAGTATATTTTGTCAGATTGGAGAATTGCTACTGTAGCTTTTTTTTTCTTTTCCGTTTGCATGGGGAAAAAATTTTCCATCCCTTCACTCTCATCTTGTGTGTATCTTTTGTTTTGAGGTGGGTCTCTCGTGGACGGCATATAGTTGGGTCATGTCTTTGTATCCTATCCTACACCTTTTGATTGGAGCATTGCCATTTTAATTTTCTATGGCTAGGTTTCTCTCTCTGTTTCTTCTTCTCAGCCATCCCTTAAAGCATTCCCTTTAGCATTTCTTATAATGCTGGCTTGGTGGTGATGAACTTCTTTGGCCTTTTTTTTTTTTTTTTTTTTTTTTTTTTTTTTTTTTTTTTTTTTTTGGAAGCTCTGTATTTGACTGTTATTTTGAGTGAGAGCCTTGCTGGATATAATAATTTTGGTCTCAGATCCTTGCCTTTCCTGCCTTGAGTACTTCTTACTATTCCCTTCTGGACTGTAGAGTTTCTGAGCAATCAGGTATCAGCCTTATGGAAACTCCTTTGTAGGTAACAGTTTTCTTTTCTCTTGATGCCTTTAAGATTCTTTCTTTGTCTTTAATTTTTGGCATCTTAACTATGATGTGTCTGGGCGTGGGTCTGTTTTGGTTCTTGTTTGGGGCTCTCTGTGCCTCCTGAACTTGCGTGATTTTCTCCTTTACTAAGTTAGGGAAGTTTTCTACAATTATTTATTTAAACACCTTCCCTATTTCTTTTTTTTTATATATAATATATTTTTAATTAAATTATTATTTTTGTACATATACCAATGCCCCCCCTCCCCTTCCCTATTTCTTTCTCTCTTTCTGCCTCTTCTGGCACACCTGCTATACTATAATAATATCGTTATGTTTCTCATTATCCCACAGCTCCCTTAAGCTGTCCTCCTGGGGGTTTTTTTGTTTGTTTTTAAATATATTTCTTATCGCTTCTCGGCCTTTTGGCTAAGATCAAGTGTAAATATATTTCTTTATTGACTTCAGAGAGGAAGGGAGAAGGAGAGAGAGATAGAAACATCAATGATGAGAGAGAATCATCAATTGGCTGCCCCCTGCACGCCCCCATTGGGGATCAAGCTGGCAACCCAGGCCTGTGCCTTTGGCTGGAATCGAACCCAGGACCCTTCAGTCCGCAGGCCGACCTCTACCCTCCGGGCCAAGCTGGCCAGGGCTCCTTCTGTTTGTTTTTAATTGTTTTTTCTTTTTGGTTCTCTAATTGAGTGATATTTTCTACTTTGTCTTCCAATTCACTGATTTGATCTTCAGCTTCCCCTAATCTGCTCTGTATTCCTTCCAATGTGTTCTTTATTTGTGTTATGTCATTCTTTATCTCAGACTGTTCTTTTTTCATAGTTACTATTTTTTTTCCCATACTGTTGAGCATTTTTAACATCATTACTCTGAAATCTGTTTCAGATAAATTTTTTATCTCTACTTCATTTATCTCTTCTGGAGAATTCACTAGTTCTTTCATTTGGGGATTGTTTCTTTGTTTCTTCATTTTGGTTGTCTGGCTTTGTGCTATGGATTAGGTAGATCCTCTATACCTCTCAATCTCTACTGCAAGACAGTGTTAAAGGCTATTTCTGACTAATCGGATCAGGCAAAGACTACAGAGACTGCCTCAACTACAGACTAATAGGATTCTGACTTGAATTGTCCCCAAGCAATCGTCCTCAGCTGTGGTGAGAGTTTTTTTTTAACAGGGTGGGGCAGTTGCTTTTGCCTGGAGGTTAATTGTCATTTTTAGTCTCTTAAGCGGCCTCAGGGCAAGGTGTTTTCCAATAGGGTGTGTGGACTGTCTTTCCCCAGGCAGGGCAGGTGTCTCTGTGGGAAAGATGTCCTCTGCTGAGTGAGGGAATGACTCAGCCCATGAGCTCTATCCCCCGAGTCCCCAGTCCTGGGCTCTGCTCTCACAGCTCCAGTTCACTTCACCCTCTCTGCCAGAGCACAAGGTGGGTGGCTCCACAGGGAATTTTGTGCATTGGCCCTTTAAGCGGGTGCCCAAACTTTCAGCTGCCCCTCCCTGGCAGACAGCACCCCACTGCTTTTCATAGCCAGGTGTTATGTGGGTACCCTCCTCAGCTTGGTGCTCTCTGCTGGGGAGCCCAGTTTCACGATTAGATCCCAGAGTTCTTAGAGGCACCCAAGCTGAGAGATCTCTCCGGGACTTCAGATGCCGGCTGTGGTGCCTGGCCAGCCCTTTCCGCTCCACCCCTCCTACCAGGCTCTGGTCTCACCTTCAGTCCTTGGGTGTCGGGGTTCTCTCCTGCCAGTTTCCGCTGCTTATTCACGAATCTACTCAGGAATCCTTTCTGTATTTCAGCTGTAATTCCACTTGTTCTGGGAGCATGTCCATGCCGCATCCTCCCACTCTGCCGCCATTTTTAATTTGTTGTTTTTGTTTCACTTAATGTTGTCTTGCCGAGATTCACACAGGTTGTTGCACCTAACACTGACCTTGCTTTTTGTTGCTGTGTAATATTCTGCTTCCTTTTTATCCGGCTCTTTAACGCCTTCCCTGCAAGCCCCGCCCAGGGGAGAACCATCTGGGTATGGCCTGCTCTGCCTCTCCCATGCCCCCACACCCCCCGCGGGAGAGTGTGGCCCAAGGGTCACTGTTTCCTCAGCCCCACTTTGCCCTGGTCCAGTCTGAGGTTGAAGCTCTGGCCGAACAACTGAGTGAGGAAGAGGAGGAAGAGGAGGAGGAGGAGGAAGATGAGGAGGAGGAGGAGGAAGAAGACGAGGAGTCTGGCAATCAGTCTGACAAGGTGAGAGCTGGAAGCTGTGGGGCCCGAGGCCAGAGTGACCCAGGGGTCTGGGGCCAGGTTCCCTAACGCCCCCTCCTCCCCAGAGCGGTTCCAGCGGCCGGAGAAAAGCCAAAAAGAAATGGCGGAAGGACAGCCCCTGGGTGAAGCCGTCCCGGAAACGGCGGAAGCGGGAGCCTCCACGGGCCAAGGAGCCACGAGGTGAGGGGCGCCGCTGCTAGGGGTGCCCTCCTTCAGCCCCTCCCAGCCCCGGAGAGCGTGCACGAGCACGTGCTCACGCGGGTGCCCACACCCAGGCGCTGCGAGCTCGCACTCTCACTCTCTCTGTCTCTGTGTCAGGAGTGAATGGTGTGGGCTCCTCAGGCCCCAGTGAGTACATGGAGGTCCCTCTGGGGTCCCTGGAGCTGCCCAGCGAGGGGACCCTCTCCCCCAACCACGCTGGTAATTGCCAACTGCTGGGATAGGGAGCCGCTAGGGGGCACCGTCAGGACTGGAGGGAAAGGGGAGGAGGGGGACTCCATGGAGCCAGGGTGTTCCTGGCCAGGCTTTGGGGGTTCTGGAGCATGGAGGGAAGGGCAGGCAGGGTGGGGGTGAACGGCCCCGCCAGGGGTCCCGCTGGGTGAGGGGCAGGGCCTCCCTCAGCTCCCTCTCCTCTGTCCAAGGGGTGTCCAACGACACGTCTTCGCTGGAGACGGAGCGCGGGCTGGAGGAGCTGCCCCTGTGCAGCTGCCGCATGGAGGCGCCCAAGATCGACCGCATCAGCGAGCGCGCCGGCCACAAGTGCATGGCCACGGAGAGCGTGGACGGCGAGGTGGGCGGCGGCGGAGGGCCGGGAGGCGGGCGGAGGGGCGCCGCGGGCCCAGCCTCACTCCTCGCCCGCCCTCCCTGCCCACAGCTGTCGGGCTGCAATGCCGCCATCCTCAAGCGGGAGACCATGCGGCCCTCGAGCCGCGTGGCCCTGATGGTGCTCTGCGAGACACACCGGGCCCGCATGGTCAAGCACCACTGCTGCCCGGGCTGCGGCTACTTCTGCACGGTGGTGAGTGGGCGTGGGCCGGGCGGGCGGGCAGCGCCCTGGGGCTCCCTGGCCTCACCCGCTGTCTCCCTGCCAGGGCACCTTCCTGGAGTGCCACCCCGACTTCCGCGTGGCCCATCGCTTCCACAAGGCCTGCGTGTCCCAGATGAACGGCATGGTTTTCTGTCCCCACTGCGGGGAGGACGCGTCCGAGGCTCAGGAGGTGACCATCCCCCGGGGGGACGGAGCCACCCCGCTGGCTGGCACCGCAGCGCCCGCGCCCCCACCCCTGGCTCAGGATGCCCCTGGGAGAGCAGACACCTCCCAGCCCAGGTACTGGCCCCCCCACCCCCCACCCGCTCCTTGTCACTCCCAGCGCCCCGGTGACATCAGCCCCTCCTCCCGCAGCGCCCGGATGCGCGGGCAGGGGGAGCCCCGGCGCACGCCCTGCGACCCCGTGGCCGACACCATCGACAGCTCAGGGCCCTCCCTGACGCTGCCCAGCGGGGGCTGCCTCTCGGCCGTGGGGCTGCCCCCGGGGCCAGGCCGGGAGGCCCTGGAAAAGGCCCTGGTCATCCAGGAGTCTGAGCGGTGAGTGGGCGCTGTCCGCAGGGGCGGGCGGGCGGGCTGGGCCGGCCCGTGGTGAGCGGCTGCTGGAGTCTGAGCACCCCCTTGCAGGCGGAAGAAGCTCCGCTTCCACCCCCGGCAGCTGTACCTGTCCGTGAAGCAGGGGGAGCTGCAGAAGGTGGTCCTGATGCTGTGTGAGTGTCGTTCCTCCCCGTGAGCAGAGCTGGGCCGCGCCAGCCTCCCAGCGCACCCAGCTCCCGAGCGCACCCAGCCTCCCAGCGCCAGCCTCCCAGCGCGCCCAGCACCCCCAGCCTCCCAGTGCGCCCAGCCTCCCAGCGCCAGCCTCCCACTGCGCCCAGCACCCCCAGCCCCCCAGCGCACCCAGCCCCCCAGCGCACCCAGCCTCCCAGCGCGCCCAGCACCCCCAGCCTCCCAGTGCGCCCAGCCTCCCAGCCTCCCAGCGCCAGCCTCCCAGCGCCAGCCTCCCACTGCGCCCAGCACCCCCAGCCTCCCAGTGCGCCCAGCCTCCCAGTGCGTCCAGCCTCCCAGTGCGCCCAGCCTCCCAGCGCGCCCAGCCTCCCAGCGCCAGCCTCCCAGCGCCAGCCTCCCAGCGCGCCCAGCCTCCCAGCGCGCCCAGCCTCCCAGCGCCAGCCTCCCAGCGCCAGCCTCCCAGTGCGCCCAGCCTCCCAGCCTCCCAGCGCCAGCCTCCCAGCGCCAGCCTCCCACTGCGCCCAGCACCCCCAGCCTCCCAGTGCGCCCAGCCTCCCAGTGCGCCCAGCCTCCCAGCGCCAGCCTCCCAGCGCGCCCAGCCTCCCAGCGCGCCCAGCACCCCCAGCCTCCCAGTGCGCCCAGCCTCCCAGCCTCCCAGCACGCCCAGCCTCCCAGCGCCCCCAGCACACCCAGCGCCCCCAGCACACCCAGCCTCCCAGCGCCAGCCTCCCAGCGCTCCCAGCCCCCCAGCGCGCCAGCCTCGCAGCGCACCAAGCCTCCCAGCGCAGGGCTGGCCAGGGTGCAGGGAAGCCTTCGTCCTCACCGAGGTGCCTGGCAGGGCAGCACCAGGGGAGGGACCGCTTCCACTTGAGCTGAGCCGGGCCCTGGCTCCCGACTCTGACGCGTGCCCTGGAGCAGGCGCCCCCGGGCCTCGCTCACCACGTGTCCCCCTCTCCGAGCAGTGGACAACCTGGACCCCAACTTCCAGAGCGACCAGCAGAGCAAGCGCACGCCCCTGCACGCGGCCGCCCAGAAGGGCTCCGTGGAGATCTGCCACGTGCTGCTGCAGGTCAGCCCGGCCGCCCCCCTGCGCCCCCTCCCCCCACCCCCTCACAGGCCTCAGACTCCTGCCCGCCCGCCCTGGGCCAGCCACATGCCCCTCCTTGCAGGCTGGAGCCAACATCAACGCCGTGGACAAGCAGCAGCGGACGCCGCTGATGGAGGCCGTTGTGAACAACCACCTGGAGGTGGCCCGCTACATGGTGCAGCGCGGCGGCTGTGTCTACAGCAAGGTGCGCCGGGCCGCGGCTGCGTGGCGGGCGGGCGGGCGGGCGAGAGGGGCCGCGGCTGCGTGGCGGGCGGGCAGGCAGGTGGGTGGGCAGGCGGGCGAGCAAGAGAGGCCGCGGGCTGCGTGGCAGGTGGGCAGGCGGGTGGGCGGGCGAGAGGGGCCGCAGGCTGCATGGTGGGCGGGCGGCAGGTGAGGGGGGCTGCCGAGGACTCACTGCCCGTCTCCCCAGGAGGAGGACGGCTCCACCTGCCTCCACCACGCAGCCAAGATCGGGAACTTGGAGATGGTCAGCCTGCTGCTCAGCACAGGGCAGGTGGACGTCAACGCCCAGGTCAGAGGCCGGCGCCCCGCCCGGGGGGGCCTGGCTCAGCCTTGGGCTGCGGCCCCTTCTCACCTCGCTGACCTCTGACCCCTCCCTACCACCCATGTTGCTCCAGCTGTCCCCATCTTTCTCCCTCATTTGCATTTCTCTTTCTTGCCTGTTCTCTGTCACTGAGTACTGAGTTGCTGCCTTCATCTGAGGTGTCAGTGCGATTTTTTAAAAAATGTTGTTTTAATCAGAGAGGCAGGGAGAGGGGGAGAGAGAAACATCAATGATGAGAGAGAATCATTGATCAGCTGCCTCCTGCACGCCCCCACTGGGGATCAAGCCCGCAACCCAAGCATGTGCCCTTGGCTGGAATTGAACCTGGGACCTTTCAGTTCACAGGCCAACGCTTTACCCACTGAGCCAACCCAGCTAGTTTTTCACATGGTAGACGTGTTTCACTCTCACCGTCTCGATTCATCCTTTGTCGGGAGGAGCCCCTGGAGTTGGCTCCGTGGCCTCCGGCGCGGCCCAGCAGCCCCTGAGAGTGCCCTGCCCCCGGGCATTGGCACCCTGCAGTCTGTCCCACAGGGTGGCCGTTGCCGCTGGTTCCTGCATCTAGGCCTTCTGAGTCAGCAGACCTTGGAAATACAAATTTTTAAAAAAGAAAAAAAGTACTGCTCTGGCTGTTTTTGCTCAGTGGTTAGCCTACTAGGACTGCCAAAAGTAGCAAATAAAAAGAGGCCAGTTAAACCGGTCCCCTGCAGACCCTCCCAGGGCCGCCCCCTCCCTCAACTCTGGCCGAGGGCACGCGCCTTCCATGCCTTAGTTGCAGCCTCGATCCCCAGCCCCGGTCGGTGCGTGGGGGGCGAGGGGAGCAGTCAGTCCATGTGTCTTTCTCTGCCTCCTCTCTCTAAAAATCAGTGGGAAAACACCTCTCTGAGGACTGGCAGGAAGAGAAAAGGGCAGCAGGGCAGTCCCTGAGCAGTAGCCCTCTGGTTTGGTGTCAGATGAAGCAGAGGCGGGGCCCTGGGACCGGCTCCGGCTCCCGGCTCCCGGGCGGGCTGAGGGCCGGGCTGCATGGTGAGCAGAGCGGCCTCCCCCTCGCCCACAGGACAGCGGCGGCTGGACGCCCATCATCTGGGCGGCGGAGCACAAGCACATCGAGGTGATCCGCATGCTGCTGACGCGCGGCGCCGACGTCACCCTCACCGACAACGTGAGCGCGGGGGGCGGGGGGGGGGGGCGACCCTGGCCGACGTGCCGGGCCCAGGGCTCACAGCCGCCCCCCCAGGAGGAGAACATCTGCCTGCACTGGGCCTCCTTCACCGGCAGCGCCGCCATCGCCGAGGTCCTCCTCAACGCCCGCTGCGACCTCCACGCCGTCAACTACCACGGCGACACGCCCCTGCACATCGCCGCCCGCGAGAGCTACCACGACTGTGTGCTGTGAGCCGCCCACCCCACCCCCCGCCCCCGCCCCCGCCCCCGCCGGGCCCGGCCCCACGGCTTCCCTTCCCCCAGGCTGTTCCTGTCACGGGGAGCCAACCCTGAGCTGCGCAACAAGGAGGGGGACACCGCCTGGGACCTGACCCCCGAGCGCTCCGACGTGTGGTTCGCGCTCCAGCTCAACCGCAAGCTACGGCTCGGCGTGGGCAACCGCGCCATCCGCACCGAGAAGATCATCTGCCGGTGAGTGCGGGCTCCGCCCCAGCACCCCTGCACCAGCCCTCCCCGTGCCCCACACCCCGGCCCTCCCCGTGCCCCGCACCCTGGCCCTCCCAGGGCCCATAGAATCCCGAGAGCCACCTTCGGGTCTGCCTACTAGGACTGCCAAATGTAGCAGATTAAACAGAGGCTAGCCAGTTAACTCTGAGTGTCAGTGAGCAGCTGGTAACTTGTTTAACGGGAAAGGGCCCCTGCAGCATTGGGGTGCGCCCATCACACAGTTGGTTCTTGTTCATCTAAAACCTGCATTTAACCGGATGCCCTGCCTCTCGTCTGCCAGCTTCACTCCCCATGCCCTCGCCCCGCCAGGGACCGCCCAGCCCTCCCTCCCTCCCTCCCTCCGGGAGCCTCACCTGCTCTCCCTCTGCCAGGGACGTGGCTCGGGGCTACGAGAATGTGCCCATTCCCTGCGTCAACGGCGTGGACGGGGAGCCGTGCCCCGAGGACTACAAGTACGTCTCGGAGAACTGCGAGACGTCCACCATGAACATCGACCGCAACATCACCCACCTGCAGGTGAGCCGGCGCTGGCACAGACCCCGCTGCTCGTGTCCTCAGGCGCGAGCCTGGAGACGGGGCAGCAGCGGGCGGGCGCCGGGGGCTGGTTGCGGCGGGCTCACCCTGCCTCCCCGCAGCACTGCACCTGCGTGGACGACTGCTCCAGCTCCAACTGCCTGTGCGGCCAGCTCAGCATCCGCTGCTGGTACGACAAGGTACGCCCCGCCGCCTCGGCCCGGGCGGCTCCCCCCTCCGGCCCGGGCGGCTACCCCCCCTCCCCGCCCTGGCCCAGGCGGCTGGAGGGGGGCAGACTGGGACACATGCGGATCGAGGGGCGGGGCTTGGGGTCCAGTCCTCTGACCTCAGGGCACATGTGGGTCCCCAGTCTGGCTCCCTGTCTACCAACTGGGCGGAGGCCAGGGGAGGGTTTTTCTGTGGGGTTCGGGGGACCTGGGCAGCTGAGGTGGAACCGCACGGAAATCACCGCCCTCTCGCCCTCCCCAGGACGGGCGGCTGCTCCAGGAATTCAACAAGATCGAGCCCCCGCTCATCTTCGAGTGCAACCAGGCCTGCTCCTGCTGGAGGAACTGCAAGAACCGGGTGGTGCAGAGCGGCATCAAGTGAGCCCTGGCCCTGCACACACACGCACACGCACACGCACGTGCACCCACATGCGCACACACACACACACAGGCACGCGCACCCACATGCACACACACACACGCGCGCACACGCACGCGCACACACTGTCTCCCATGCACCCAGCATCTCTCTCCCCCACCCCCAGGGTTCGGCTGCAGCTCTACCGAACGGCCAAGATGGGCTGGGGGGTCCGCGCCCTGCACACCATCCCCCAAGGAACCTTCATCTGCGAGTGAGTGGCCGGGGCGCGGGGCGGCCCAGGCGCTCTGCCCTCTGCCCTCTGCCTCCTCCCTGACTGGTCCCCTCTCCTGGCCATCCCCGCTTCAGCCGCTGCTCTGCTCCCCTCCGCCTGCCAGGCTGCCCTCACCACTGCCCCATCCCGCCAGCCTCAGCCCCTCCCTGCCCTTTGTTTGTGTGGTGGTGCTTGTTCATCCAAAGATAGTTTTCCATTGGTTTCTAGAATGGGGGGGACACTGATACGAGAGACACGTTGATTGGTTGCCTCCTCATGCGTCCTGACCAGGGCCCACGACCTTTTTCTGTCATGTCTTCTCTCATCTCCTCAAGCAAGCAGCCCTCAGTTCTTCCTGCGCCTCAGTTTCCCACCATTGCTCACGGCTCGTCCTGCCCGCACCTGCCTTTGCCCTCACCCCTCTGTCCCGCCCTGCTCCGTGCCTCGGCCTCAGTCCCCTGCAGATCCTCCCAGTGCCGCCCTCCCCTACCCACCCTCCTGGGCTTCACCCGCTCCTGCAGCCCTGACACCCCTGCCCTCGGCCACGCCCACAAGCCTCCCAGTGTCCGAGCCGGGAGTGTCCCACCCAAGCCAGCTGCCGCAGCTCACCCCCAAACCCAGAGCCCTGGCTCCATCCCTTCACCTCTGCCCGCCACCACACTTGACTGTTGCAGCTCTCCATGGGGACCTCACAGGCCAGTGTCCCCCCGTGCGTCCTCCTGATCCTGCCCGAGGGGCCGCCTCTCCGCCCCCCCCCCCCCCCCCCCCCCGAGGAAGGCCCCGCGGCTCCGGCATGGGCAGCAGCGACGTTCCCGGACACTGACCGGGCGTCTGACAGTGAAGGGGGGCCCTGGGGTTGTGGGGAGACACGGCTGGGCTGGCTCCGCCCCGCCCACCTTCAGAGCCCCGCCCCCCCCCAGGTATGTCGGGGAGCTGATCTCAGACGCGGAGGCTGACGTGAGAGAGGATGATTCTTACCTCTTCGACTTAGACAACAAGGTGGGCAGGAGGTCCCGCCCCCCACTCCCAGTCCGCCGTGGAAACCTGGGCGGGGGCTGGGGCATTGGGGGCCATGCCTGGCGCTGAGGAGTGCCGCCCTCCCCTCAGGATGGAGAGGTGTACTGCATCGATGCCCGTTACTACGGCAACATCAGCCGGTTCATCAACCACCTGTGTGACCCCAACATCATCCCCGTCCGGGTCTTCATGCTGCACCAGGACCTGCGGTTTCCACGCATCGCCTTCTTCAGCTCCCGGGACATCCGCACCGGCGAGGAGCTGGGGTGAGGCTGGCCGGGGGGCGGGGGGGGGCTGAGAGCTCCCGGGGGGGCCTCCGGAGGGAGCTCCTTGGCACAGCGGTGCCCCTGGAGGGCGAGCTAAGAGGCCTGAGCTCTCAGACTTGGCTTCGCTGTGGGGGGCCCAGCGCCCGCGGCAGACAGTTCCAGGCGGACTGGTGCCCGGTCCGTCGCACACGGAGGCCAGCCTGTTGGGAGCAGGGTCCGCGGAGGCTCTGGCGGGGCCAGGGCAGTCAGCTCCGGGTCCCAGGAGCCTCCTACGCTCCTGACAGGTTTGACTATGGCGACCGCTTCTGGGACATCAAAAGCAAGTACTTCACCTGCCAGTGTGGCTCGGAGAAGTGCAAGCACTCGGCCGAGGCCATTGCCCTGGAGCAGAGCCGCCTGGCCCGCCTGGACCCCCACCCCGAGCTGCTGCCTGAGCTGGGCTCCCTACCCCCTGCCAACCCCTGAGAGCGGACCATCCCCCGCCCCGCCCCCAGTGCCCCCAGCTCCGCAGCTGCCTCACGTGCTGCTCACATCACCTCGCTGAGGGCACTGCCGTCTCCCTTCACACATTCCGGCCAGAGACCCAGCCAGGCCCTGGCGGTCTGACAGCCCCTTGCCCAGGGCTGGATCCTCCCTGGGGTGACTTCAGGGCTGGCCGCCCCGCCCCCTCCTCAGCTGATGTCTGATGAACTAAAATGGCCTCCGTGCCTGCTGTGTCTTGGTTCTCAATAAATGTTGAGTTTGGTAACAACGTGTGGGGGTTTGTTTTTGTTTTTTTTGTGGGGGGGAGGGGCGGTGCTGCGGGAGGAAGCACAGCGCACACAGGGATGTAGGTCCAAGGGCAGAGCCGGATGGAAGCTGCCCCGGGGAGGGGAGGGAGGACCCTGAGGGCGGGCCTAGTCAGGCCTAAAAGGCTAATGACCAGCCTGGCCGCAGGGCGTGCACGGGCGGGAGGTGGTTGGCAGGGCTACGAGGGACCTAGGAGCTCCCAGGCCCTTCAGGTCAGTCCTGGCCCGGCCTCGCCCTCCTCCCTTTGCATTCTGAGGAGGAACTAGCGCGGGGACCACGGGCGGAGGTGGGGCGGTGACGTGGAGGGCGGGGCCTCGGCAGGTGAGTTGCCAGGTCTCCCGACTCCCAATCACTCCAGCTCCTCCCATCACCCCGGAGACACTGCACCATGGGGGGGAAGCCGGCCGGGGAGGAGGCCTACGGTGAGGCTAGGGGCGAGGCTAGGGGCGGCCAGGGCCTGCGAGGGAGGGAGACCGGCTGGGCCCCTCGGGCTGGCCTGGGGAAGCGCTGGGGAGCTCGTGGAGGAAGGCAGGGCCAGGGTCCTGGGAGGAGGATAGGGTCAGGGGCTCCGGCTGTTGCTAAGGAACCGGGAGTGAAGCTGGGGTTGGGCTTTATTTAGCCCCTGGGACCAGGGCTTCAGGCCCAGACGCCTCGGCAGGGCCCTGGGAAGGAAGGAGCCTGAAGGGAGGGAGGCAGGGTGTGGCCCTGAGCTGCCGGGGTGGGCTGTGGAGCTGCAGCTGCCCTGAGGCCGCCAGCAGGAGACTGGGCCCCAGGAGGGCCAGCCTGGACCCTGGGCTGGGGGAGGGTGTGGGTCTCCCCACAGGTCGGTGAGCAGGGGCAGGGCAGTGGGTTGTGCGGGCCCCGGTGAGGACTGAGGCTCAGGGTCTATGGGGGCTGGTAGTACCTTGGAGAATAGAGGCGGGCCTCCTGGGGGTCCCGTGAAGGGTGAAGCGGAAGGCCTGAGGGGGACGGTGTCTGTCCAGAACCTGGGAGCCGCCCAGGACCTGAGGGTTAGGAATGGAGGTGTGAGGGAGGGGGACCGGACCAGCTTCGGGGTCCCTGTGAGCAGTGGGGCTGGGGCCTGTCTGAGCCCTGTTCTGGAGGGCAGGGGACTCCCAGAGGGCAGGCCTGGGTTTCAGGGGCGCCGGGAAGGAGAGGACTTCCTGGGAGACTTCCTGGAGCAGTTTTGGGTCAATCATTGATCGCATGTCCGAGAGCTGAGTAGGGACAGAGTCCAGGCGTCCGCAGAGCACAGACCCCACCTCTTCCCACACTGCCCAGCCCTCGGCCCCTCCGCGGCGCCCGCAGGGACCCTGGGGCCGGCCCCACTGGCTCGCCGTGTGTACTCAGGGAGGACCGGGAACAGGACACAGCGGCAATCTCAACCGCCAAGCTCAGGTGTCACCTGCCTGGATTGCTTGCCCGGCGACTGGCCGTGGCGGGGGGGACAGCCCTTCAGAGGGGGTGTGCAGGGAGCTGCTCCCCCCCAGGTCCTGCGGGAGTTGAGGCCTGTGGCTCTGGCTTCTCCCCCCCCCCCGCCCCCCGCGGCCTGGGGCAGAGGGGAGAGGGGCTGTGGCCTCCCTGTGGCCCCATCTGCCCGCTGGGAGAGGAGGGGGATGGGATGGCAGCTTGAGGGCCACTGGGAGTGGTGACACAGAGTCACAGCAGGTGGGAGGGACGAAGGAGAGGGGGGAGGAGGGGAAGTCACTGTCCCGGGAACGGCCTCCCCCTCCTGGGGGATCCCCGTGAGCAGCAGACCTGCTGGCAGCCTTGATCCTACCTTTCCTCCCCCATTGCCCTCCTGCCAGCCTGCCCCGTCCGTGTCCCTTGGCGGGACAGGAAATGGGGAGTCCCCTGAGTGCCTCGCTCTCCACCCTGCTCCCCACTGTCCGCAGGGCAGCCCCTCAAACACGACCCTTCCTTCCGAGGCCCCATCAAGAGCAGGTGAGCTCCGACCGGCACTGGGGGGGCGGGGGCCTGGCCTGGGCGTGCCCTTGCTGGAACGGGTAAGAAGCTGGTGCCAGGAGAGCCATGGCGGAGGGGCCACGGCTCGGGTGTGCCCTTGGGAACCAACTGATGGGCAGCTATGCTTCCTGGTGGCTCGGAGGCGGCTCGCCCTCCGGAGGCCGCCGCGCTCAGCAGGCCCTCCCGCAGGGGCTGCACCGATGTCATCTGCTGCGTCCTCTTCCTCCTCTTCCTCCTGGGCTACGCGGCCCTGGGCGCCGTGGGTGAGTTCCCGGAGGGGCGGGGCGGGGCGGGGCGCGGCGGGCGGTGACCAGGCTGCTCCCCACGACGCCCCTGCCGCCCTCCCTCCGGGGACTCTGTGTGTCTGTCCAGCGTGGCTGTACGGAGACCCCCGGCAAGTCCTCTACCCCAGGAACTCCACCGGCGCCTACTGCGGCCTGGGGGCCAACAAGTGAGTGCAGGCGGGGCCAGAGGGCGGGGCGGGGGGGACAGGGACCCCTCAGCCATCCAGCAGCCTCCCGCTGGCCGCTGGCGTGTGAGGGCCCCCCATTGCGAGGAAGGCAGAGCCAGTCAGGTGCACAGGCCTGACTGGGAGATGGCCTTTGGCTCCCCGCCGGGGTGCTCGGCCTCTCCGACTTCACCGTCTGAGACGCAGGGGTGACCTCGACTCCCATGACCTCGTGGGCAGGAAGTGGCCCGTCACAGCCAAACCTCCGGCTTTCACGGCGCTGGCATGGCGGCCCTGAGGCTGTGGGCAGCAGAGGGCCTGCTCGAGGGCAGGAGGCTGGGTGGTGACGGGCTCCAGGGTTCATGCTTTTAACCGGCTGCGGGCTGGGCTTGCTCGGCTGACCCACCTGCGGCGCTGGTGGTGCGCTCTCCGGCTCTCGTACCTCCAGCTGGCCCGCGTCTCCGCGGCCGGGGCGAGGCCGGCCCCCTGCCCCTACGGCTGGCCGGGCCTGACACCTGCCGTCCTCCTGCTGCAGAGAGAAGCCCTACCTCCTGTACTTCAACATCTTCAGCTGCATCCTGGCCACCAACATCATCGCCGTCGCTGAGCACGGCCTGCGATGCCCCACGCCCCAGGTCAGAGCCCCGACCCGCCTCTGCCCAGATGGCCCCGGTCGCCCGGTCGGGGCAGAGCCCACAGCACGCCCTCTGCCCAGGTGTGTGTGTCCTCCTGTCCGGCGGCCCTGTGGGCGGTGAGCCCGGGTGACCTGTCGCGGACGGTCGGGGAGGTCTTCTACGCCGCGAACCGGACCGTCTGCCTGCCGGGGGTGCCCCGGGACATGGTGAGCCGCCCAGCGCAGCGCTGTCATCCGGGGGCCCCGTGGGGGGTGCAGGGGCAGGGGGAAGGTGACGGTGGGGGGGGCGGGGGTCACTCCATCCTGCTGTGACTGGTGTCTGTCCCTCCCCACCCCAGCCAGTACTCCAAAGCCTGGAACAAGAGCTCTGCCCCGGCTTCCTCCTCCCCTCCTCCCCAGGTGAGCACGCCTCCTCGGCTCAGGCCTGTGCTTTATGGCTCCAATGAGGAAGCCGCCCAGGGACAGCCAGCACGCAGGGGGACAGCGCATTGTCCTGGCCTGCGGCGCGGGCGTGGCTGGCGCGGGGGAGCTGCGTGCTGATGGGGAATCAGGTTCAGAGAGGCTGTGCGTGGCGAATGCACCCTCGCACGTTTAGGTGCAAGCACAGAGGACAGACAGAGTTCGCCCAATGTGCAGATGAGTATGGCTGGCGGTGGGGTGGCAGTTGACTAACTTTAATTCTGTATGCACTTCTTTCCAATAGTAAATTTTTCTTTAAACAACCAAATAATTTTTATGACTTTTTAATTGACTTTGAGAGAGAGAGGAAGGGGAGGGAGAAAGAGAAACATTAATGTGAGAGACATCCATCAGCCCCCTCCTGCATGACCCCTACTTGGGATCGAGCACAAAACCTGTGTATGTCCCTAGCTGGCTTGGCTCAGTGGATAGAGCACCAGCCTGTGAACTGAAGGGTCCCAGGTTCGATTCCGGCAAAGGGCATATGCCCGGGTTTTGAGTTCAATCCCCAGCAGGTGGTGTGCAGAAGGAAGCCGATCAATGATTCTCTTTCATCATTGACTAGAGGCCTGGTGCACAAAATTAGGCCTGGTTGGATCAGGCCTAAAGGAGCAGTCGGACACCTCTCTCACAATCCAGGACTGCTGGCTCCCAACTGCTTGCCTGCCGGCCTTCCTGATTGCCCCTAACCACTCCCCTGCCAGCCTGATGGATGACTAACTCTTCCCCTGCCAGCCTGTTTGCCCCTAACTGCCCTCCCCTGCAGGCCTGGTCAACTCTAACTGCCCTCCCCTGCAGGCCTGGGTTCCCCATAACTGCCCTTCCCTATAGGCCCAGTCGCCCCCAACTTCTCTCCTCTGCTGGCCTGGTTACCCCTAACTGCCTTCCCCTGCAGGCTTGATCACCCCCAACTGCCCTCCCTTGCAGGCCTAGTCCCTCCCAACTGCCCTCCCCTGCTGGCCATTTTGTGATGGCCATCTTGTGTCCACATGGGGGTAGCCATCTTGTTTGTTGAATTGATGGTCAACTTGCATATTACTCTTTTATTTGATAGGATAGAGGCCTGGTGCAAGGGTGGGGGCCAGCTGGTTTGCCCTGAAAGGTGTCCCGGATCAGGATGAGGGTTTCCTTGGGATATAGGGTGGCCTGGGTGAGGGGACTTGTGGTGGTTTGCAGGCCGGCCATGACCCCCAGTGACCCAAGCAGAGGCCCTGGTATCCAGGATTTATTTATCTTCTATAATTGAAACTTTGTAGCCTTGAGCAGAGGCTAGAGCAGGCCCCGGTGGGCAGAAAGCTTGGCTTCCTCTATCACTGGAGAAACCCAAGCCTCCGCTCAGTGGCTGCAGCCATCTTGGTTGGGTTAATTTGCATCCTTGCTCCAATTGGCTGGTAAGCATGGCTTTTGGGTGTAGTGGAGGTACAGCCAATTTGCATGTTACTCTTTTATTAGATAGACTGTTTCTCTCTCTCCTTCTCCCTTCCTCTCTGAAATCAATAAAGAAATATATATTTTTAAAAAATAAAATAAAAAGCCCTGAGTGGATAGAGCATCAACCTGCAGACTCAAAGGTCCTGGGTTCAATTCCAGACAAGGGCATGTACCTTGGTTGTGGGCACATCCCCAATAGGGAATGTGCAGGAAGCTGCTGGTTGATGTTTCTATCTCATCGATGTTTCTCTCTCTCCCTCTCCCTTCCTTTCTATAAAAAAATCAATAAAATATATTATTTTTTTAAAAAAACACCCAGGCATGTGCGCTGACCAGGAATCGAACCAGTAACCTTTCAGTATACTACACCAGCAGCGGCAGTCAATGTTATTTTTTTAAAGAAAAAATAGTTAAATTATACATGAGAAAAGATACCCAGTTCTCACCATAAATGTAATAGGAAGTTACTCAAATGAATGCTCCAAAGTCAGATCTGTACTTAAGTTCCAGCACTTTCTAACTGTGTGGTCTTGGGCTAACTGCTCAACCTCTCTGAGTCATATTTTCTCTTGAGAATGTCAATGCCAAGTTTACCTGGCAACGTTGTAAGGGTGACGACAAATGCTGTGGGCATGTAACTGGTGCCAAGGAAAAGGCACAAGCCTCCTGCAGGAGGCAAGGTGAGGCAGGATGGAGCTTGACAGGGAGAGGGGCGCCGGAGAAGCCAGGCTGTGAGGTGAGCAGGGGCAGGGCCCGGCCTCGGAGGAGCCTGAGCGGCAGAGTGGCTCGGCCCTGGGGTGAGGAGGCCCCCGCGGTGCATGGCTCCCTGGCCCCAGGCAGAGGAGGGCTGATGGGCCAGGGTGGGAGGGAGGTTTCCTAGGAGCCAGCCCAGAGCAAAGGAGGGCGTGAGGCGGTGGGCGGGCGGGGAGGATGGAGGATGCGGGGAGGATGGGGCGTAGAGGGAAGGCAGCGTGGCCTGGGCTCCCTGGCAGAGCTCCCTTTTGCTGTGGAATCGAGAACAGCTCTAGAGGGGAGCAGGTCCCCTCCTGCCCTGAGGGCTGCGGCTGAGGGGCGGCCAGACTTTCCAGGCAAAGCTCTGTGCCTGCCCCAGGAGCTGTTCTCTCCCTGCAGCCCTGGGGCGCTGTTTTCCAAGCCGCAATAGTTCGCAGTTCGAGTTCCCAGGGATCTCCGGCAACACCTCCATCAACCAGGGGATCAGGTGGGTACCGCTGCCTCCACAGCCCTGCCCTGCCCTCCAACCACAGCCCCGCCCGACTCTGCCTCTCCCTAGTGGTCTCCTGGACAGCCTCAACGCCCGTGACATCAGCGTGAAGATCTTTGAAGACTTAGCCCAATCCTGGTACTGGATTCTTGTGTGAGTCACCAGATCGCCCGCTCTCTCCTTCCTTTCTCCCTCCCTGACCCGCATGCTCCAGCCCAGTGTCTGAAGCTGAGTCTGTAGACAGGGAGGAGGAGCCAGAGCTCAGAGTGGACCCCAAGCCCAACAGGATTTACAGTAGAAAGGAGGTCTAATCTGAAGACTGGAGAGGTGGGAGGAAAGGCATTTGGGGGCCGGGATGACCTCACCTACTAGTGCCTCTCCTGCTAGTGCCCTCGGCGTGGCTCTGGTCCTGAGCCTGCTGTTCCTCCTGCTTCTTCGCCTGGTGGCTGGGCCCCTGGTGCTGGTCCTGATCCTGGGGGTGCTGGCGGTGCTGGCCTATGGCATCTACCACTGCTGGAAGGAGTACCAGCTGCTGCGGGACAGGGGTGCCTCCATCACCCAGCTGGGCTTCACCACCAACCTCGGCGCCTACCGCAGTGTTCAGGAGACCTGGCTCGTGGCCCGTGAGTACCCGCCCTCCCAACGCCAGCTGCCAAAGGGCCGCCCCGGCCTGACCCCCGCCTGCCCCCGCAGTGATCGTGCTGGCCGTGCTGGAAGGCCTCCTGCTGCTCATGCTCCTCTTCCTGCGCCAGCGGATCCGCATCGCCATCGCCCTCCTGAAGGAGGCCAGCAGGTCCGGGGGGGCAGGGTGGCGTGGGCCGCTGGGCGGGTGCGGGGCCCTGCAGAAGGCAGAACAATGCAGTGTTAATCCTGTGACAGCCTTTCTGAGCCTCCGTTTACCATCTGTGAAGAGGCACTGGGGATGTGCCTACTGGTAGGGTTCCCTGAGGATGAAGTGAGTATCTCATTGAGGCCTCACCCATGAAGCAGGCCCTCCAGAGGGGCAGTGCTGGCAGTCACTGTCGCCATGGTGATGGTGGGTGAGACGGTGGGAACCTGGGCTGGGTGGGGAAGACCCCCACCTGCAGGCTGGTCAACACACCACTCTGAGGACTCCCTTACCTCGCTTCCCTGAAGCTGCCCAGGGGGCTTCTCTGAGACTCACTTCCTCTCAGGGCCCTGAGCCTCGTTCATTGAATTCCGTTCATGGGAGCGCCCAGCCCCGGGAGGAGCAGGCCCGGGGCAGAGGTGGGGCCGGGCGGGCCTGCGCAGACGGAGCTCACTTCCCTGCAGGGCTGTGGGACAGATGATGTCCACTGTGTTCTACCCGCTGGTCACCTTTGTCCTCCTGCTCGTCTGCATCGCCTACTGGGCCATGACTGCTCTGTATCCTTTGCCCTCCTGGCGTACGTGGGGGCGGAGGGCAGAGAGGGCAGGACTTGCCCACTCAGTACCTTAGTGCTGAGAAGGAGCCCGGGCGTGGAGGCTGACAGCAGGCACACACGGGTGGAAAGTGCGTTTTCTGGGCAGGCACAGCGCGGCCCCGGGACAGAGGGGAAGGACGAGCCCAGGCAGAGGCCCGGCCTTGCCGGGAGCATGGGCACCACCCTGGGGGGCCCTGGGGGGCCCTGCAGAGACCGGTGCGGCCATGCTTTCCTTGACGTCCCCTGGGTGCCTGGCCACCTCCGGACAGCCTCAGTACGTCTTCTGGGCGCCTAACGCCAGCCTCTCCGGCTGTGAGGCAGCGCCATTGAACGCATCGTGCGACCCCACGGTGAGGGGCCGGGGTGAGCGTGGCGGGCACCGATAGGGCTGGGCAGCTTAGGGGACAAATGCCTCCGGGTGCAGTGGCCGCTCAAGGTCACTCAACAGGCCCCGGCAGAGCCTGAAAGGGAGCCAGTCCTGCCCGAGCAGGGAGGCCCACGGAGGCCCAGAGCGCTGTGCCTGCGGCAGCCAGCCTCAGAAGCTGGGTGCCAGGGCCCTGCCCTCCCTGGGACACTCCTCTGCCCACCACGCACCCAGCCGGTCCCCTCTGTAGAGTGGAGCTTATAACACCGGCCCACAGGGCGAGCCAGACCAGCTGTGACCCCGGCACACGGAGTGCTTAGCACAAGCCCGGCACGGACTGCTGACAGCTCTGGGCTGTTTAGTTTTGTTATCTTCCTCCTGGGAACACACTGCCCGAGGGCCCAGGCACGGGCAGGAGAGCCGCCCTGCCGCCCTGCGGGGTCTGGGAGAGAAGTGCCAGGCTCCCCGGAGGTGCCAGGGGGTGGCCTGGACCTCTGGGAATTGACTGTCCTCAACGCTTCCCTGTGGCCACTGCCCTGAGCGGGCCCAGGCTCTGCCCACAGGCATTGGCCCCCCGCTCCAAAGGAGGGGGAGGCCGGCTCCCGTTGGCGAAGGACCTGGGTGCCGAGCACCGAGTGTGCAGAGCCCGGGCGTGGAGGCTGACAGCAGGCACACACGGGTGGAAAGTGCGTTTTCTTTTTTTTTTTTTCAAATCTATTTTATTGATTTTATACAGAGAGGAAGGGAAAGAGATAGAGAGTTAGAAACATCGATGAGAGAGAATCATCAACCAACTGCCTCTTGCACACCCCCTACTGGGGATGTACCCTCAACCAAGGTACATGCCCTTGACCGGAATCGAACCCGGGGCCTTTCAGTCCACAGGCTCTATCCACTGAGCCAAACCAGTTTCGGCAAAAGTGCATTTTCTTACTATAAAATGCCAACCATGCACCCAGTCCCAGAAATTACCAAGGTTGTCACCATGGCTGGGAAGGTTGTTTTTATTTCTATGCTTTTCACTTGTTAGGATGGAAATTTTCACACACACCCTTGAGTAGAGACTTCTCATACCCAGATTCCACGCCTTTGACTTTCTCGTTTCATCCATCTCACCCCATCCCTAAGAGCAAAATTTTTTCCTATAGTTTAAGGGAAATTTTGGACATCATACCATTTCACTTGTAAACATATCGATGGATCTCAACAGATAAGGATTTTTTAAAAATGTATTTTTTATTGATTTCAGGGAGGAAGGGACCCGGGGTGGGGGGGGGGAGAGAAACATCAGTGATGATGAGAGAGAATCATTGATCGGCTGCCTCCTGCACACCCCCTACTGGGGATGGAGCCTGTAACCTGGGCATGTGCCCTGACTGGGAATCGAACCTGGGACCCTTCAGTCCGAGGGCCGATGCTTTATCCATTGAGCCAAACCAGCTAGGGCAACAGATAAGACTTTAAAAAAGCATAGCCACTATAACCATTATGAAACCCAACAAAATTAACAGGAACTCCTTAATGTCATCAGACACCCAGTCTCAATTTTGCTTGAAAGTATGGTGGTTGGTCACAGAGCCTGCTGTGGAGGGGACAGCTGATGGAGGCCAGGCCCTCCGGAGCAGGCCCTGGCCCCGAGGCTCCCCACACACCACCAGCTTGGCCCACACCACCCTGCGGGCAGCTCCTGTGCTCACCCAGACCTGGGAAGGAGATTGATGCTCACACAATAGGCGAGACCAGCCCGTTGGAACCTGGCAGACAAAGCCCCTGGGGGTGGGGAGGGCCTTGCTTCTTTCACTCTGGGAGTGGCGGTGTGGACTGGGAACAGCCCTGTCTGTGCTCCCCAGGCTCCGCCCGCCAACTCCTCGTGCCCAGGGCTGGTGTGCGCCTTCCAGGGCTACTTGTCCACAGGCCCGGTGCAGCGCTCTCTCTTCAACCTGCAAATCTACGGGGTCCTGGGGCTATTCTGGACCCTCAACTGGGTCCTGGCTCTGGGCCAGTGTGTCCTGGCCGGGGCCTTTGCCTCCTTCTACTGGGCTTTCCACAAGCCCCAGGATATCCCCACCTTCCCGCTGAGCGCCGCCTTCATCCGCACGCTGCGGTAAGCCTGGGAGGGAGGGGAGGGGCTGGGAGCCCAAGGGTCCCGGGCGCCTCTGACCGCCTAATCCCTGGGCAGTTACCACACCGGGTCGCTGGCCTTCGGGGCCCTCATCCTGACCCTTGTGCAGATGGTGCGGGTCATCCTGGAGTACATCGACCACAAGCTGAGAGGTGAGCCGAGGTTGGGCTGGGGGCGGCCAGCTGAGCAGCTGAGTCCTTGGGGAGAGGCTCCGGGCCTGTGTCCTGGGTTCTGAAACCCAAGTTCCTGGCCCCCAGTCGCCCAGAACCCGGTGGCCCGCTGCATCATGTGCTGCTTCAAGTGCTGCCTCTGGTGTCTGGAAAAGTTTATCAAGTTCCTGAACCGCAACGCATACATCATGGTGAGCCCAGTGCAGGCGCAGCCGGTGCTCCAGGGCCAGCCCCGGGCCGGTGAGCGCTCACCGGTGACCCTGACCTTCCCCTCTCCCCCAGATCGCCATCTACGGGAAGAACTTCTGTGTCTCAGCCAGAGAAGCCTTCATGCTGCTCATGCGGAACATTGTCAGGTCAGGCTGCCCCACCGTGGCTCCCGCCGCCTGCGGCCTGCGGGGGGCGCTGTGCTCAGAGGGCCTCCACCCTGGATGGGAACCGAGTCCTTATGCCTCTGTCACGGCAAGTGATGGAGGCAGCTGCATCCAGCCCGGGCCTCTCCCCGTGCAGGGTGGTGGTCCTGGACAAGGTCACAGACCTGCTGCTGCTCTTCGGGAAGCTGCTGGTGGTGGGAGGTGTCGGTAAGGACCAGGCCGGGCTGCCGGCACCGGGCAGGGGTGCGGGGAAGGGAGAGCTGGCTCCCAGGGTGACGCTGACGCGGACCTCCGGCAGGGGTCCTGTCCTTCTTTTTCTTCACGGGTCGCCTCGTGGGACTGGGCAAGGACTTTGAGATCGCCGCCCTCAACTACTACTGGCTGCCCATCCTGGTGAGTGGCCCCTCTCCGCCGCGCCCCTAGCTCCCAAACAGACCCTAACGGCCGTGCCCTGCAGATCTCCGTCGTGGGGGCCTACGTCATCGCCAGCGGCTTCTTCAGCGTCTTCGGCATGTGCGTGGACACGCTCTTCCTCTGCTTCCGTGAGTGGCGCCCTCCCTGCCCCCTCCGTGCAGCTGGGGAGAAGGGGCAGTGAGCGCCCAGCTGGGCCGCTCCCCGGAGCTCCCCGGGGGATAGGCCCGGGAAACCCCGGGAAACCCCCGGGAAGTGCGGGCCCCGCGGGGCAGCGGGAGCGGGACCCCCCTCCGGCTGTGGGCACCTCTCAGGCTCCGGCGCGCGGCTCCGCGCCGCGCAGGGGGCGTGCGGTCCGCGAACCGGACCGCGGGGGGGACGTGCTTCGCGGTCCCTCTTGACACATGAGGGGACGGAGCAGCCGCGCGGAGGGAGCCGGAGCCCCGCTGACGCCCCCTTGCGCGCAGTGGAAGACCTGGAGCGGAACGACGGCTCGGCGGCCCGGCCCTACTTCATGTCCAAGGCGCTCCTGCAGATTCTCGGCAAGAAGAACGACGCGCCCCCGGGGGCCAAGAGGAAGAAGCCCTGAGCTGGCGCCGCCGCGCGCGCAGCCGCCCCCTCCCCTCCGCTCAGGTCTTGGTTTTGTAAAAAGACGCCATTAAAGGTTGATACATGTTTCGTTTTCGCAAAAAGCCCGGCACTGCTCTTCCTCCGTCCTTGACAATGAGACCCTTTGCTCCCCGCCCGCACTTTAAAGCCGGCCCCGCCCCCAGCTGCTGCGTCCAATCAGAGGCTCTGAGGAGTCATCCCGGCTCTTCCTCATGCCGCCGGGTCACGAGCTGCGGCGCCTCAAAGGGGGCCAATAGGAGGGTCAGCTCCGAGGCGCTGAGGGGTCACGTGAAGAGTCCGAGCGTTTGGGGCCAATGAGAGTCGCAGAAGCGGCGGGCGAGGGGCGGGGCGGGAGGCGACACCTGAGCGCTTAAAGGGCCGGGTCAGCTGACTGACTCCAGCCGGGTTTAGTCCTGGGGGGCAGGCGCGCGCCCGCCGCGGGGAGAGATGACAGCCGAGCGGCCCGGCTCGGTGTTCCGGGGCGGCCCCGAGAGGCCGCGGAGGCCGGGGCTCTGGGGAGTCTGTGGGGTTCAGGTATTGGCCGCGATCTTCCCGCTGCTGTTGTCCGCGGCAGTGGCCGCGGCGTGGGACGAGAACGACTTCAGGCTGGTGAGCAGCCCTCGCCCGCCCACCCCGACCCGACCCCGACCCCGCAAGCGGCCCGCGCCCGGCGGCGCCCGCGCGGGCTGCTGAGCCCCTGTCCGCGGGACGCCCGCCCCGCCCTGCATCCGCTCACAGCCCCTCCGCCTCCAGGCCCGGCCCTCCGCATTCGCGCTCCTTCCGCTTTTGAGGCCCCTCTTCTCCGGGGGGCCCCTCCCCGCTCCGACCCCGCTGCCCTCCAGCCTCTCCCGCGGTTCCGCGTCCTTGTTCTGGGCCCGCGCCCACGAGACCCCACACCTGCCTCTCCCAGGGGAGCCGACTCTAGCCGCCCCGTCCGTCCCAACCCCGTCACGTGTGTCCGCGTGGGCTCCTCCCTCGGCAGGTGCAGCCGCTGGTGACCATGGAGCAGCTGCTGTGGGTGAGCGGGCGGCGGATGGCGGCTGTGGACACCTTCCGCATCCCGCTCATCGCGGCCACCCCGCGGGGCACGCTCCTCGCCTTTGCCGAGGCCAGGAAGATGTCCACGTCGGACGAGGGGGCCAAGTTCATCGCTCTGCGGAGGTCCACAGACCAGGGTAAGCCTCCTCCCGGGTCAGAGCCGGCGGGGTGGGGGCGGGAGGAGGGCTGGGGACCCGGAGCTTGGAGCCCCGGGGAGAGGGCTCTGCGGAGAGAAGGTGCCCGGGACGCTGATGTGGAAATTGGATCGCCACGGAGGTGAGCATTCCTCCAAACATTTCCCAGCGCTGACTGTGTGCCTGGCGCCATGGTGGGGTCTGTGAATACAGCTATGAACAAACCAGCAAAGCCCAGCCTGGCAGGCTTATATTCTCCTGGGGAGACAGGAGCAGGCTAAGGGCAGTGGCCAGACAAACCGGAGCAGTGCGGGGGAGGAAGACTGAGGTGGAGTGTCTGAGGGCAGGGAGAGCTGTGGCTGCATGGAGTGAGCCAGCGAGAGCACTCAGGTCCAAGAGGTCAGCAAACGCAGGTCTGTGGGCCGGCCCTTTGAGGCCTGGGGTCGGGTGGGTAGCAGGAGCCGCCAGTTACAGGGCCTGGTGGGAAGGGCTCCTGGGGGGGGGGGCGCTCCCTGGGTTTCAGCTCGTTTTATTTTCTTAATGGCTAATTATGCATTGTCGAGGGGATTACAGGTGTCCCCCGCTTCCCCCTATTGCCCCTCTCCACTAGCTCCCACCCTCCCAGGTCTTCACCACACTATTGTCTATCCATGGATTTTGCAAACAGGCATATAAGTTCTTTCATTATTCTCTGCCCGCACCCCTACTCCGCCCCTCGGAGATCCATCCCTCTGTTCCACCTTCTCTCCTTCCCTCTGAGCCCATTTTATTCATCAGTTTATTTTGTTATGTAAATTCCACACATGAGTGAGGTCATGTGACACTTGTCTTTCTCTGAGTGACTTCTTTCACTCAGCATGATATTCTCCAGGTCCCTCCATGCTGTCTCACAGGGTAAGAGATCCTTCTTTTTCACTGCTGCAGAGTGTTCCATGGTGGAAATGTCCCACAGCTGTTTTATACACCCATCTGCTGATGCCCACTTGGGCTGTTCCCAGATCTTAGCTATTGTGAATTGTGTTATGCACATGGGGGAGCATGCATACAGAAAGCTGAGTGGTGTTTTGTGTTTCTTAGGATATATTCCTAGAAGTGGGGTCACTGGGTGAAATGGCAGTTCCACATTTAATTTTTTTAGGAAACTCCATACTGTTCTCCACAGTGGCTGCACCAGTCTGCATTCCCACCAGCAGTGCATGGGCGTTTCTTTTTCTCCAAATCCTCACCAGCACTTGTTGATTTGTTGATGGTAGCCATTCTTTTCTTTTTTTTTTTAAATATATTTTATTGATTTTATACAGAGAGGAAGGGAGAGAGATAGAGAGTTAGAAACATCGATGAGAGAGAATCATCGATCAGCTGCCTCTTGCACACCCCCTACTGGGGATATGCCCGCAACCAAGGTACATGCCCTTGACCCGAATCGAACCCAGGACCCTTCAGTCCCCAAGCCGATGCTCTATCCATTGAGCCAAACCGGTCCCGGCTGATGGTAGCCATTCTGACAGGTGTGAGGTGTACCCCATTGTCGTTTTTTTTTTGGGGGGGGGGCTTTTTTTTTTTTAATATATTTTATTGATTTTTGTACAGAGAGGAAGGGAAAGAGATAGAGAGTTAGAAACATCGATAAGAGAGAGTCATTGATCAGCTGTCTCTTGCACACCCCCTACTGGGATATGCCCGCAACCAAGGTACATGCCCTTGGCCGGAATCGAACCCGGGACCCTTCAGTCCCCAAGCCGACGCTCTATCCACTGAGCCAAACTGGTTTCGGCCCCGTTGTCGTTTTGATTGATGTCTCTCCGATGGTCAGTGACTGCGAGCACTTGTTATAGGTCTCATTTTGGAAACCAGCCCTTACCCGCTGTCTCGTCGGGGAATATGTCCTCCGCACAGTGGGCTCCCTTTGATCTTGAGAACGGTTTCTTTTGCTGCGCAGAAGCTTTTCAGTTCCGTTGCTAGGGCCAGCCTGACAGGTGAACCGGACTGAGGTAGGGAGGTGGGAATTGAGAAAAAAGGAACACAGAAAGTGGGATTGGGAGGACTGCTTCCATCGACCGACTGCAGCAGCTTTGTTAACTGCGTGATGCCTTTTACACAAACACTGACTGGGAGGTCTGTCAAGAGGAACAGATTCTCCGTTCCTCCCAATCTTGGAGATAAAGCGCCATCAAAACAAGTCCGGGGACCCTGTGTGGGCAGGAGGCTGAGTCTTACCCGTCCCTTCGGGTGCAAGCACTCTGTCAGCTTCCGCCCGGTCTCCAACATCCCGTGTGGTCACCTGTTTCTTTCTCCTTCAGGCAGCACGTGGTCTCCTACAGCGTTCATCGTGGACGATGGGGAGACCCCTGACGGGCTGAACCTGGGGGCCGTGGTGAGCGACGTGGAGACGGGAGTGGTGTTCCTTTTCTACTCCCTCTGCGCTCACAAGGCCGGCTGCCAGGTGGCCTCCACCATGTTGGTGTGGAGCAAGGACGACGGGGTCTCCTGGAGCCCGCCCCGGAACCTCTCCCTGGACATCGGCACCGAGATGTTCGCCCCCGGGCCGGGCTCCGGCATTCAGGTCTCTGTCCGGGCGGAGGGGTGCCTGGTGGACAGCCTGGGAGGTGCCCAGCTGGCCTCCTTCCCAGGAGGCGTCCCTGCGAAGTCGGTTTCTGTCTTGGGTGGGGCCCCTTGGAAGAAAGGGACATCCTGGGAGGAGCGGGGAGATGGAACTTCCCACCGTGGTCGTCACCAGGCTGCATCAGACAGCCGGGCCCAGCTGCCGCCGGACACGTCTGCCTTGCGCGGCGCGGCGTGGCGAGTGACACGACGGGAAGAGCAGCCACACCCCCCAGTGCCCGCCCTGGCCCTGATGTCCCAAAGGAGCGTATTCTGCAAAAGAGCGTGATTCAGCGGTGGCTGCTTGAGATCCGTCGGGGGACCCCGAGCGAGCAGGGACAGAACTCAGGGGACACATGTGACCCCACACTTAGGACCGGGTGGTCCCGCCTCTGAGCCCTCGGCCTCCCTCTTCCCCACAGAAGCAGCGGGAGCCACGGAAGGGCCGGCTCATCGTGTGTGGCCACGGGACGCTGGAGCGGGACGGGGTCTTCTGCCTCCTCAGCGACGACCACGGCGCCTCCTGGCGCTACGGCAGCGGGGTCAGCGGCATCCCCTATGGCCAGCCCAAGCGGGAAAATGACTTCAACCCCGATGAGTGCCAGGTCAGGAGCCCGCCCGCCCCTCCCGGCGCAGCGGCGAGGGCCCCGCAGCCGCCCGGTCTTCCTGAGCCCGTCCTCTCTCCTCAGCCCTACGAGCTCCCCGACGGCTCCGTGGTCATCAACGCCCGGAACCAGAACAACTACCACTGCCGCTGCCGAATCATCCTCCGCAGCTACGACGCCTGTGACACTCTGAGGCCCCGCGACGTGACCTTCGACCCCGAGCTGGTGGACCCCGTGGTCGCCGCAGGAGCCGTAGCCACCAGCTCGGGCATTGTCTTCTTCTCCAACCCGGCCCACCCCGAGTTCCGTGAGTGCCGGCGGGGCGGGCGGGTCTGGAGGAGGCGGGCGGAGGCCGCCCCCTGACTCTCCGCCCTCCCCAGGCGTGAACCTGACCCTGCGCTGGAGCTTCAGCAACGGCAGCTCCTGGAGGAAAGAGACGGTGCAGCTCTGGCCGGGGCCCAGCGGCTACTCGTCGCTGGCCACGCTGGAGGGCGGCGTGGGCGGGCCGGGCCAGGCCCCCCAGCTCTTCGTCCTGTATGAGAAAGGCCGCAGCGCCTGCACAGAGAGCATCTCCCTGGCCAAGGTCAGCGTGTACGGGACGCTCTGACCCAGCGCCCAGCCAGAAGGCGCGGCCTCGGCGCCGGGACCGTGGCCTGCGGAGGGGCGCCGGGCGCCCAAGACAGTCCCACCTTCCTTTAGACTAGCCTTTTGCAAAATCAAGTTTTCTTTGGCAGGGAATCCTCCGGTAGGCGTCTCGCACAGGAAGTGCTGCCCCACCGGGAAGTGCTTCCTCTCCATGGCGCTGGGCTGGCCTGCTCCCGGCCCCGGAGTCCTGGCTCCCGCCGGGGGCCTGAGGGCTGAATAAACGTGAACTCAGGGACTTGAGGAAGGCTGCGCTTCCTCTGGGACGGCTGAAGCGCCTGGCGGGAGGATGCTTGCTTTCAGGGAGGGACGAGACAGCAGCACCGACCTGACTACTCGTGCCTCACAGTGTTTGGTGCGCTGTCTGAGCGAAGGACAACGGATGTGGAGTCTGATGGCCGTGCCCTCTGCATGTCTGTCCCTCGTGGACACCGTGGCTGGGATGGGCTCTGCAGGGCGCTGGGTGCTGCCTGCAGATCCACTCTCCTTTCCCTCGCTCGTCCTCTCACCCGAGAGCACATCCACTCCTGGGGCAACGTGCAGTCGGAGGCCCCGTGAGCCCTCGAACCTGCTGAGTGTGGTGTTTTTACAGTGAGCGGGCCGGCCCTCCGGGAGGCGGGGAGCGGCCCGTGCGGAACAAACGGACATGGGAGAAGCGGCATCTTCCTCCCCAGGTGGCTGCGGGTGGTGGGAAGCCATGCTTTCCCCCGATGGAAAGAAAGGACACGCCTGGACACGTGGAAGGAACATCTCACGCTCCCTGGCCGGTGTGGCTCGGTCGGTCGGTTGGCCCGGACACCGAAGGGTGGTGGTGGGTTTGATTCCTGGTCAGGGCACATATCCAGGTTGAGGGTTCAATTCCCGGTCCAGGTGCATGCAGGAGGCAACTATCCATGTTTGTCTCATATCTATGTTTCTCTCTCTCCTTTCCTCTCAAATTAATTTTAAAAAAAGAATGCCTCACATAAGGGATGAGGGCCACATTCACCTGCAGTTAAAAGTGTTTTCCCGACCAGTGTGGCTGCTGAGCCACGCTGACCTATGAACCAGGAGGTCACAGTTCGATTCCCAGTCAGGACACATGGTGGGGTTGCAGGCTCGACCTCCAGCGAGGGGAGTGCGGGGCAGCTGATCAATGATTCTCATCACTGATGTTTCTACCACTCGCCCTCTCTGAAATCAATAAAAATATATTTTAAAAATAAAGTTTGTTTCAAGTGCTTCGCTAGCAAATGTCAGGGACATTTATCCTACCTTACAGAAGAGGTGGGACAATAGCACTGTGTGAAGACATGGTATAATTTTGTTATATTTTATCCAGAATTTGTGATCAATAATGTAATACTTCAATTTTTTATTAGAACACATTTTCAAAAACTCAAAAGTAAATAGCTTGTTTAAACCAGTTTGGCTCAGTGGATAGAGCATCGGCCTGAGGACTGAAGGGTTCTGAGTTTGCTTCCAGACAAGGGCACATGCCCATGTTCAGGCACATGCAGGAGGCAACCAATCTGTGTTTCTCTCACATTGATGTTTCTGTCTTTCCCTCTCTCTTCCACTCTCTCTAAAATCAATGGAAAATATCCTCAGGCAAGGATTTTTTAAAAAATGTATAGCTTAATGAGCCCCATGTACCAAACATCTCATTTCAACAGTTACCAGGGTATTGCCACATTGCTGCTTCTGATCCCTTTCTGTTCCTTTCCTTTGCTAAGTATCTTAAAGCAAATGCCAGACTTCATGACGCTCACCCCTTCATTCTTAGGTATGCATTGCATTATATATATATATATATATATATATATATATATATGTATATATATATATGCATTATATATGTATGTGTATATATATTTCTTAATTTTAAAAAATATATTTTTATTGATTTTTTACAGAGAGGAAGAGAGAGGGATAGAGAGTTAGAAACATCAATGAGAGAGAATCATCGATCAGCTGCCTCTTGCACACCCCCTATTGGGGATGTGCCCGCAACCAAGGTACATGCCCTGACTGGAATTGAACCTGGGACCTTTCAGGCCGCAGGCAGATGCTCTATCCACTGAGCCAAACTGGTTTCAGCTATATTTCTTTATTGATTTCAGAGAGAAAGGGAGAGGAATAGAGAGATGGAAACATCAATGATTAGAGAGAATCATTAATCAGCTGCCCTCTGCATGCTTCACACTGGGGATCAAGCCCACAACCTGGGCATGTGCCCCTGGCCGGAATCGAACCTGGGACCCTTCAGTCTGCAAGCCAACGCTTTATCCACTGAGCAAAGCCAGCTAGAGCCATTGCATTTTTTTTTTCATATTTTATTGATTTTTTTTTACCCCCCTCCCTCCCTCCCATGCATTTTGTTTTTAAACATTTTGGGGAGAAACCAAGATGGCAGCATAGGTAAATACCTAAACCGCTGCCTCGCACAATTTCAAAACTATACCTAAAAGACAAAATGTCTATCTCCCAGAACCACAAGAAAGCTGGCTGAGTGGAAGTTCTACAACTAGAAGGAAAGAGGAAAGAGCATTGAGATGTGCACAGTGCTGAAAAGCTGAGGTATGGAGGCGAGCGAATTGAGCTGGTGACAGATGTATGGGTGTGCTGCTTCTTTCAACCCGTAGGGAGACAAGCTCCCAATTACTCTGAATTCCAGTTTCTGGGGATACGTTGGGGACCCGAACTCTCACAGAGAGAAGCTGGACTGTCTGCCATGGGGTCAGAAAGTGAGGGCGGCTTTCTTGCAGAGGTGCGCCCAGCAATCATTGTTTACCATGCTGGGGTGCGGGATGTGGGGACTTGGAAACACAGAGATGCAAAGATGGCTGACTGGCAGCCTTCACTGTTTGCCACGCCCTAGCCTAGTGATGCCTTGAGACCCCGCCCCACACAATCTACAAACCCACCCAAGCTTCGAGCAGCAGCTTTTGCATATAAATGGCCTGCCCTATAGCAGCTTAACCTAACAAACTGCAGCTCTGGTCAGACAGCTCCAAAACCTCCAAACCCCAAGCAAAGAGGAGAAAACTGTAGTTCTCCCTGTAGCTCCTGCTGGGTGGCCTCAGACAGTAGCTGACCTGCACCCCATCGGAGATCCAGAAGCCAGTGTATCTAGGGGTCAGTGTGAGACGACACCATATTTCAACTCCTTACATCCATAAGTGACACATTCAAGAGGCAGATTCAGCACCAAAGCCCCAATGAAGCAAGTTCTGCCCCATAAGTGTGTCTCCAGCACAGCAGTTCTTTCATTATATACACAGTGGGTCATCACAGCCAATTGACCTAGCAGTCAATTCCTCCCAGGAACAACAATCAAGACTTAACTTCAACAAGGCTATACACACAGTCCACAAAGGGGAGCACCAAGAGTGTCCACCTCAGGTAACTAGGGAGGCTGACCCACCAGCCCATGTAGGACACCTAGCACACAAAGCCACCCTTCCAACTCAGGGAAGCAGTGAAAATGCAGAGACAAAGAAATCACAAATGAGAGAAATGGAAGAAAACAACTGGATACAGAGTTCAAAACCACAGTTATAAGGTTTTTCAAGAATTTCCTAGAAAAGGCTGATAAATTCAACAAGACCCTCAAGGGTATGAAAAAGGACCAACTAGAAATTAAGCATACACTGACTGAAATAAAAAAATACAAAGACCCAACAGCAGACTAGAGGAACACAAGAATCAAGTCAGAGATTTGAAATACAAAGAAGCAAAAAACCCTTAACCAAAAAGCAAAAAGAAAAATGATCCAAAAATTTGAAGATAATATAAGAAGACTCTGGGACAATTTAAAGCATACGAACATCAGAATTATGGGGTGCCAAAAGAAGAGAGAGAGCAAGATACCAAAAACCCATTTGAAGAAATAATGTCAGAAAACTTATCCCACCTGGTAAAAGAAATAGACTTACAAGTCCAGGAAGTGCACAGAATCCCAAACAAAATGAATCAAAAAAAGACCACACCAACATACATCATAATTAAAATGCCAGGAGCAAAAGACAAAGAGAATATTAAAAGCAGCAAGATAAAAACAGTTAATTACCTACAAGGGAGCACCCATATGATTGTCAGCTGAATTCTCAACAGAAACTATGCAGGCCAGACAGGAGTGGTAAGAAATATTCAAGGTGATGAATAGTAAGAACCTACAACCAAGATTACTCTACCCAGCAAAGCTATCACTCAGAATTGAAGGTCAGATAAAGAGCTTCACAGATAAGAAAAATCAAAAGGAGTTCATCAACACCAAACTATTATTATATGAAATGCTGAAAGGTATTCTTTTTTTTCTTTTTTTTTAAAAAAATATATTTTATTGATTTTCCACAGAAAGGAAGGGAGAGGGACAGAGAGCTAGAAACATTGATGAGAGAGATACATTGACCATCTGCCTCCTGAACACCCCCTACTGGAGATGTACCTGCAACCAATGTACATGCCCTTGACCAGAATCAAACCTGGGATCTTTCAGTCCGCAGATCTATCTACTGAGCCAAACCAGTTTCAGCTAAAAGATATTCTTTTTTTAAAAAAATATATTTTATTAATTTTGTACAGAGAGGAAGGGAAAGAGATAGAGAGTTAGAAATATCGATGAGAGAGAGTCATCGATCAGCTGCCTCTTGCACACCCCCTACTGGGGATGTGCCTGCAACCAAGGTACATGCCCTTGACCGGAATCGAACCCAGGACCCTTCATTCCCCAAGCTGATGCTCTATCCATTGAGCCAAACCGGTTTCGGCTAAAAGATATTCTTGAAGAAGAGGAAGAAGAAAAAAGTAAAGATAAAAATTATGAACAACAAATACATATCTATCAACAAGTGAATCTAAAAATCAAGTGAATTAAAAATCTGAGGAACAGAATAAACTGGTGAATATAATAGAATCAGAGGCATAGAATGGGAGTGGATTGATAATTCTCAGGGGGGAAGGGTGTGGGGAGTAAGGGAAGAGACTGAACAAAAATCGTCCTCCTATGGATGAGGACAGTGGTGGGGAAGTAAGGGAGAGGGTGGGGTGGGAACTGGGTGGAGGGGAGCAATGGGGCCTGGGGAGGAGAAACAATTGTAGTGATCTGAACAACAAAGATTTATTAAATTTTAAAAAATAAAAACTTTTATTTCAGAGAGGAAGGGAGAGGGAGCTAGAAACATCAATGATGAGAATCATTGATGCACTCCCCCACTGGAGATTGAGCCTGCAGCCTGGGCATGTGCCTCACCAGGAATCCTGGTTCATAGGCTGAGCTACATCGGCCAGGCTGCATCCCTTTTATTTATATATAAATTTCAGAGAGGGAGTGAGAGATAGCAACATCAATGACGAGAATAATTGATATGCTGCCTCCTACATGTGCCCTGACCAGGCATCAAACTGTGACCTCCTGGTTCCTACTTCGATGCTCAACCCCTGCGCACAGCGGCCGGGCTGCACCCGATTCTTTAAACAGAGCAGTTGGGGTAGAACCAGAAAGCCCTCGCACACCCATCTGGGAACAGCACTGTGGTGTCTAATCACCAGGCAGGTTCAAGGCTCATCATGTCTCAAAAATGTCTTATTTGTCATTGATTTGTTCAAATCAGGATCCAAAGAAAATCTATACATTGCATTTTTTTCATTATTTAAAATTGATTTCAGAGAGGGAGAAGGTGAGAGAGAGAGAACCGTCAGTGATGAGAGAAAAGCATTGATTGGTTGCCTCCTGCACCGGGATCCAGCCCGCAGCCCAGGCATGTGCCCTGCCCGGGAACCTTGGTTCATAGGTCTGCACTCAACTGCTGAGCCAAGCCGGCTGGTGCACATTGCATGTTGAGTCGCCTGCGGATAAGGGACAGCAGCCCTCTTCTTCTCTATGTTTATTACCGTCTAACCCACATGGAGGGTTCTCCGTGGGCCTCTCCACTCTGCATTGTCAGTTACCTCTCAGAGTGCCACTAGCTTCCTCCGGCCCTTGTATTTCCACTTCGCACCTGAAGTTTTGAATGGTTCGGATTCCGTTTGTGGGGTAAATTCCTTGGCGGAGGCTGTGGTCTCCGGGCGCCCCGGTGCTGCCCCTCGGTGAGCAGAGCCGAGAGGGCGCGGGCTGGGCCCCGGCCACAGCCGCCTCCTTGTGCGGATCCTCCCTCCCTCTCCAGCTGACAATCTCATCCACAGTTTTGCCTGAACCAGTTCTTTCATGAAGGGCTGTGAGTGTTGATTTCCCAGATGGACAGCGGGGAGGAGGCGAGTATTTTAACAGCTGGTTTGCCGAGAAGTCCCTCAGGAAAAGCTCCAGGCCCAGCAGGGACCCCTTAAGCGCTGCCAGCAGAGCGTTCAGAAAGCGGTAAAGGAGAAGATCCCGCTGAAGCATGAGTTCCTGGGCCACGGCAGAGACAAGCCTGAAGGTTCTTGACCTTGACAGTCACCTTGAGAATAGACTCCTCAGGAAACTTGAGCCCTCTGGGTTTTGTTGGTTAAGGTAGCCACCAATTTATTTTTTTATTTTTTTTTTAATATATTTTATTGATTTTTTACAGAGCAGAAGGGAGAGAGATAGAGAGCTAGAAACGTCGACGAGAGAGAAACATCGACCAGCTGCCTCTTGCACACCCCCCACCGGGGATGTGCCCGCAACCAATGTACATGCCCTTGTCCGGAATCGAACCTGGGACCTTTCAGTCCGCAGACCGACGCTCTACCACTGAGCCAAACCGGCTTCGGCGGTAGCCACCAATTTAATGAGGACTTATTTTCCTCCTATATGTTTTCCTCTCACTTTGAGCCATCACTGTTGACTTTGGGATGATGTCTCACTTGCTCTGACATCCTGCAGGAACTCGCTGTGCTAAAATGGAATGATTTCTTGGGATTATGGCTGCAATACTTCATCTGGGACCAGCTTTATGTATCCTGTATCCAAAGCTGATAAACTTGTCAGGATAATCATGGTTGCCTGAGCCCTTGAGTCGCGCCTCCGAGGACATTGGAAGTGCTGTTCCGCCGTCCTTGTTCCAGGAAGCAGCTGGTGGGGCCTCTCTTGCGGGGAGCCAGAGCTCTGAAAAGGGACCCCAGCAGGACCGTTAAGTCAGTGCTTGGGGCAGTTTTATTTTTTTATAGTAACTCGACTGTTAAGCTTGCTCAATGGTGAACTTGGTTAGCCAAGAGGAAGCTTTTAACAGTTCCCGGCCTTATCAAGGTGTCAGATCTCAGAGTAAGATGTGAAAGCTTCACGAATGCTAGAGCGAATAGATTCGAGAACCCAGATATCAACCCAAATCACTATGCTCAATTAATATTTGAGAAAGGAGGCACGAATATACAATGGAGTCAAGACAGTCTCTTCAATAAATGGTGTTGGGAAAATTGGACAGATACATGCAAAAGAATTAAACTAGATCACCAACTTACCCAATACACAAAAATAAACTCAAAATGGATACAGGACTTAAACATCAGACAGGAAACCATAAAAATACTAGAAACATCCACAGGCAGCAAAATCTCAGACATATGCCAAAAGAACTTCAATGATACTGCCCCTAGGGCAATGGAAGCTAAAGAGAAAATAAACAAATGGGACTACATCAAAATAAAAGGCTTTTTTACAGCAAAAGAAACCATTGCCAAAACAACAAGAAAGCCCACTGTATGGGAGAACATATTTGTAAATGTTATCACTGATAAAGGTTTAATCTCCAACATCTACAGACAGCTTATACAACTTAATAAAAGAAAGATGAATGATCCAATTAAAAAATGGGCAATGGACCTAAATAGAATATTTTCAAAAGAAAACAGAAGGAAGGCCAAAAGGCACATGAAAACATGCTCAAAGTCACTAATTACCCAAATGATGCAAATCAAAACAACAATGGGGTACCATCTCACACCTAGGTTAGCCAATGGCCAACATCAACAAATCAACAAACGACAAGTGTTGGCGTGGTTGTGGAGAAAAAGGAACCCTCGTGCACTGCTGGTGGGAATGCAGACTGGTGCAACCACAGTGGAGAACAGTATAGAGTTTCCTCAAAAAACTGAAATAGGAACTCCCATTTGACCCAGTAATCCCACTCCTAGGATTATATCCCAAGAAAACAGAAACACCAATCAGAAAGGATATATGTACCCTATGTTCATAGCAGCACAATCTACAATAGCTAGAATTTGGAAACAGCCTAGGTGCCTGTCAGCAGATGATTGGATCAAAAAACTATGGTACATCTACACAATGGAATACTATGTTGCCATAAAAAAGAAGGAATTCTCATCATTTGCAACAACCTGGATGGAATTGGAGAACATGATGCTGAGTGAAATAAGCCAGTCAATGAAAGAGAAACACCATATGACCTCACTCATTTATGGATAATAAAGAACATTATAAACTGATGAACCAAAAGATATAGAGACAGTAAAGCAACAAGCAGACTGTCAAATTATAGCGGGGAAGGTAGGGAGATAATAGATCAACTGAAGGACTTGTATACATGCATATAAGTACAACCAATGTACACAAAACTTTGGGGAGGGTGGGTATGTATGGGGGGGGCAATGGTAAAATATATACACAGATAATAATTTAATAAAAAAATAAAATTAAAAAAAAGGCCACTTTGAAAGCTGGTGCAGAAGTGGATTGGGGTGCTGGACAGGTAGGTTAGTTGGTTAGAGCATTGTCCTGATAAACATAAGTTGCAGGTTCAATCTCTGGTCAAGGCACATATAAGGATCAACCAATGAATACATAAATAAGTGAAGAAATAACTGAATTTTTCTGTGTGTGTGTGTGTGTCTCTCTCAAACAAACTTTTTTAAATCCTAAAAAGAAAAGAATGCTAGTGCGAACACCGTTTCAGTTCACTGTGTGGTTCAGGCAGCAGGATCCTAGGGGCATGCTGTGGAGGAAGACCCTAAATTGCAGAGGTTTGCTGCTGTGGCCAGCTTTCAAGCTAAGTCAATGAATTAAGTCAGCCTGTCTATCATGAAAATGCCGAAATACTGTATCTGGCTGGGGGAAAGGAATTTGCTTTATTTGCATTTTTACCCACCCTGCCCTGTAATATCTATAACCAGGAAGATGGAATAAATTGCAACATTTAGCTGCTAAATATATATATATTGATTTCCAAATTCTCTGATTTGGTCCTCGTGTGTTTGCTGGAGTTCTCAGTAAGAGGCAGCTTCCCCTCCCCAGGCTGGGGTTACCCTGAGCAGGGTCTGTACCAGAGAGGCATGTCCCCTTTATTTGTATTTTATTGATTTCAGAGAGGAAGGGGGAGAGGGAAACATCAGCGATGAGGATCATTCACCGGCTGCCTCCTGCACACCCCCAGCCGAGCGTAAAGCCCAGCCTGTGCCTGAGGGGGAATCCACCGGGACCTCCTGGTTCATAGGTCGACGCTCAACCTCTGAGCGGCCGGCGGGGCCAGACGTCCCTTTACTTGCCCGCTCTGAGTGGGCCTGTCCTGCCTGCCCTGGCAGTGAGCCGTGCTGTCACCATACCAGGGACACCGGGGGCCGCGGGCCTGCAGGAGGGAAGGACAGCGGGAGCCGTTCTCTTAGACAGCCAGCCTCGATTCAGGAAGAAGAATTTCAAAATTCAAAGAAAAGACCTCAGAAGAGAAACGGTGTGTGTGTATGTGTGTGTGTGTGTGTGTGTGTGTGTGTGTGTGTGTGTGTGTATAGGAGAAACACCGATCAGCTGCCTCCTGCACGCCCCCTTCTGGGGATGTGCCCGCAACCAAGGTACATGCCCTTGACTGGAATCGAACCTGGGACCCTTCAATCCGCAGACCGACGCTCTATCCACTGAGCCAAACCGGTTTTGACAAGTATTTTTTTTTTTTTTTTGACAACTCAATCTTCATTTGATATTTTATTTCTATAATTCATTTGAAGTCGGAAATTTTTTCTTAGTGCCAGCCCCTGACATAGCACGAAAAGTTAATTTTCTTTGTATTTAAAAATATCTGGACCATGAAGAAAACATGATGAAAATAAATTTTAAGCAGAATAAAAATTTAAAAAACTTTCACCCTAACCGGTTTGGCTCAGTGGATAGAGTCGGCCTGTGGACTGAAGGGTCCCAGGTTCAATTCTGATCAAGGGCATGTAACTCAGTTGCAGGCACATCCCCAGTGGGGGGTGTGCAGGAGGCAGCTGATCGATGTTTCTCTCTCATCAATGTTCCTAGCTCTCTATCCCTCTCCCTTCCTCTCTGTAAAAAATCAATTATATATATATATTTTTTTTATTTTATTATTATTTTTTTTTAACTTTCACCTGGCTGGCGTGGCTCAGTGGTTCTATGAACAAGGAGGTCATGGTTCGATTCCCAGTCAGGGCCCAGGTTGCAAGCTTGATCCCTAGTGTGGGGTGTGCAGAAGGCAGCTGATCAATAATTCTCTCTCATGTTTCTATCTCTCTTTCCCTCTCCCTTCCTCTCTGAAATCAATAAAAACATATTTAAAAAAAAAAAAAAAAAAACACTTTTGCCCGAGCTGGTTTGGATCAGTGGGTCCCAGGCATGCAGAAGGCAAACATTTGATGTATCTCTCTGTGTCTCTCCTCCTTCCTTCCACTTTCTCTAAAAATCAATGGGAAAACATCTTCAGGTGAGTATTAACAAAAAATAATTTTTAAAAACTAAAAAAAACTTTTTACAGAAGTAATCTGTCTAAACAAACCAATAACTATAGACCCAATAAATTCAATTAAAAAACAAACAAACAATAGCTGCCCTAGCCAGTTTTGCTCAGTGGATAGAGCGTCAGCCTGAGGACCAAAAAGGGTTCAGTTCCAGGTAAGGGCATGTGCCTCGGTTGCAGGCTCTTCCCTGACCTGAGCCCTGGTTGGGGCTCATGCAGGAGGCAACCAATGGATGTTTCTCTCACATCGATGTTTCTCCCTGTCTTTCCCTCTCTCTTCCACTCTTTTTAAAAATCCATGGGAAAATATATCCATGTGAGGATTAACAAAAAATAATTACACATATATATATTATATATGCAAATTACACTAATATGCAAATAGACTGAACAGTGGAACAACCGAACATCCCGTCACAGCACGCGTGGAACATGGCGGGCATCGGCCGCGGCAGGATGGAGAGCGGGGGCACCAGGCCAGGTGGGGTGCCAGCGCTGTCGTGGGGAGGAGCCTCTGGTGGTCACTGAAAATTCTTTGCTCCCACGTGCCCCGGTCCCGCTGCTGCTCACACCCACTGTCATCTCACCCCAATCGCTCCCCGTCATCAGCGGGTGAGGCGGGGCTGATGCCATGAGCGCGTGGGGGCAGTGGCAGGACAGGGGCCGCCAGCAGAAAGGGCACCTGGGGCTGTGGTGGGAGGGGCCGGCCGGGGTATGGAGGATGGGCTGAGACTCGGGGCCCACAGTCCTGTCAAGGTGCACAAATTCGTGCACCGGGCCCCTAGTATGAAATCAAACAATAGCTGTAATGGCTGGCAGGGACCAAACCCACCTATTACCCATCTTTTTTTTAAATGTTTTTAATGTTTTTATTGATTTGAGATAGAAAAGTCAGTGATGAGAATCATTGATCAGCTGTCTCCTGCATGCTCTCTAGGAGGAATCGAGCCTGCATCCCGGGCATGTGCTCTGACTGGGATGAGCCATGACCTCCTGTTCATAGGTGACGCTGGCCACGCCCTGTGGGCATCTTGAATGTCTCCACCACTCCTGGCACATGGCAGGTGCTTGGACAGAAGGAAAGGCAAGTCCAGGTGGGTAATGTCAATGTAAGAATGTCCAAACCTATCATGAATTCTCTTTAATTGATTTAAGAGAGGGAGAGAGTGAGAGAGAGAGAGAGAATGAGAGAGAGAGAGAGAGAGAGAGAGAGAGAGAGAGAGAGAGAGAGAGAGAGAAACATCAATGGTAAGAGAAATCCATTGATCGGCTGCCTCCTGCATGTCCCACACTGGGTATCCAGCCTGCAACCCTGGCATGTGCCATAACTGGGAATTGAACCATGACCTCCTGGTTCATAGGTTGACTCTCAACCACTGAGCCACCCTGGCCAGGCTTAGAAGAATTTATTTGAGCCAAACTGATGGCATTGCCAGGAAGCAAGATCCAAATGTTCCCCTTTGCAGGTTTTTTTTTTTTTTTAAATATATTTTTATTGATTTCAGAAGGAGGGGAGAGGGAGAGAGAGAGAAATATTAATATTAATGATGGGAGGGAATCATTGATCGGCTGCCTCCTGCATGCCCCACACTGGGATGGAGCCTACAACCCAGGCATATGCCCTTGACTGGAATCAAACCTGGACCCTTCAGTCCACAGACTGATGCTCTATCCACTGAACAAACCGGCTAGGGCTGCATTTTTTTTTTTTTTTTATGCATTTGAAATAAAAAAAGTAAACATCAGGAAGATTACCTGAAGGTGGGATAAAGGCAAGATGGGGATTGGATTACAGAATAGTTAACAAAATTTTGTGCTCTCTTGAAGGGTCTGAAAAGATGCATTTCCACAGTGCATTAACCGAGACGCACAGAAACAATGGGCAGGCTTGCCTTTTACTAAAGAAGCTCCTTTTACTAAAGAAGCTCCGGCCTGGTGCGCCGCCCACCAGGACCTGCTCAGTTAGGAATTCCTGAGGGCATCGCCTGAGAGGTCACTTTGGTGAGGCTTGTTCCCGCGCCCTCACTGTCCACAGCACACTGCAGCCGCAGTGGCCCCCTCTCTCAGAAAATGAAACGGCAGAAGGTCACCCCCTCAGGGGCGAGATGGCCTCCGTCTGCTCTGGAGGGAGGAAAAGGAAGAAAGTGACTGAACAAAGTTCACACTCCGAGGGCCGGGGCCACATTTCCTGCGGGCCCTGCGTTTGGTGGCGCCAGCCTTGCTCAGTGGTGAGTGCATTAGTTTACTCCTCACATCCACGCAGTGTCACACACGCCGCTGTAGCCATTGCACACTGCACAGTGCGTAACGGGAGGGAGAGCGCTGACTAACTGGGCAAACAGAGCCACAGAGATGGCGGTGCCCAGAGCAGAGTATCCCAGCCGTCAAGAGAAGGTGTGGCTCAGCTGGTTGGAGTGCCGTCCCAGGCACCGAAAGGTCACGGGTTTGATTCCTGGTCAGGGCACATGCCCAGATTGCAGGTTCGATCCCCAGTGGGGTGAGTACACAAGGCAATCGACAACGCTTCTTTCACATCCCCGCTCCTCTCCCGCTCCCTTCCTCTCTCTAAAACAAAACTCCTAAATGCTACTTTCTTGCTTAAAAAGAGAGAGAGATGCCCTACTTGGTTTGGCTCAGTGGACACTCAACCACTGAGCCATGCCAGCTGGTCGATTTTTATTTTTGTAACTAAATCTTTATTGTTGAAAGTATTGCATGTGCCCCTTTACCCCCCATTGACCACCTCTAGCCCACCCCATCCCTCATCCCAGACCCTCACCACCCTATGGTCTGTGCCCACGGATTATATGTATACATGCACACAAGTTCTTTGGTTGTTCTTTTCCCACCACCTCACCTTCCTTCAGATTCCACAGTCTGTTCCATGCTTCTATGTCTCTGGATCCAGTGACTTTTAGAGACAGTGGAAGAGAGGGAGGAAGCAGAGAGGGAGTGAGACAGAGAGAGACAGAGACAAAGAGATGTGAGAGACACATCGATTGGTTGCCTCTGGCAGGCACCCCGAATGGAGCCGGGGATGGAACCTGCAACACAGGTAACCCAGGTATGTGCCTTTGAGCAGGCATAGAACCTGAGACCCTTCAGTGCGAGCTCAACGCTCTAACCACTGAGCCAAGGCTGCCATATTTTCAAAGATGGAAATGTTTGGCAGTTGTTGGATTTAGGTGGTGGGTATATGGGTGTTCTTTATACTCTTCTCCCCTTTTCCCCCCAAATAAATATGAACACTGTAATTTCCTTGAGAAAACATGACTGAATTCATACACACATGATAATTGTGACTCAGAGTGTATGATTAAGTGGAAAAGATTACATGTTGATCTGAAAATACATAATTACAATGGGATATTTCAATATATCCTTAGGAAACAATAAAATGCAAAAGCTATTGGCATAAAAGTGTTTGGCAAACAGTTAATATTTCTTTAAAAGGTACAGAAGCATTGACGAGAGAGAAAGGAGCACATAATTAACCACATACAACCAGAGGCGACCGAGAACACCGGGCGGCCAGGCGGAGCGCAGTGACCGGACACCAGTCTGCCTGGAATGAGGAAGGCGCCCTTCCCACAGGAGGGCCTGGCTCGGAGCCCGCCCGCAGGGGGCACAGACAGACTGAGTCACAGTCAGGGGTTCCGATAGGACCGTGACTCCTAGTCAAATCAGACCTCAGGAAACACATGCTGGAGACAGGGCAGACCCTGCAGAAAGCACCCCCCATGACAGGCGCGTTTGTTGGCTGGTGGCCACCGCGGGCGTCAGGAAAAGCCGGCCTCGCTGGGGCTTCAGTGTTGAGGCCCGAACAGCTGTGAAGGCCCCTCCCCCCTCCCCCCCACGGAGGAGGGAGGGTGGCGGCCAGCACTTTGAGGATGTTCGTAGCTGGCAGGACAAAGCCTGAAAAACACAAACTAAAATGCTCTCCTCTCAGTGTAAACTGCATAGCACAGTTCCCAGCAAAAGCAACACAAGAAGCAACATGAAAATAATTCATGGGAATCTACAGTGAACTGTGTGTAAATACAAATATATGGACAATACTTATTAATTAAAATAATAGTGAATTTGCCGAAACCGGTTTGGCTCAGTAGATAGCATCGGCCTGTGGACTGAAAGGTCCCGGGTTCAGTTCTGGTCAAGGGCATGTACCTTGGTTGTGGGTACATCCCCAGTAGGGGTGTGCGAGAGGCAGCTGATTGATGTTACTCTCTCATGGATGTTTCTAACTCTCTATCCCTCTCCCTTCCTCTCTGTAAAAAATCAATAAAATATATATTTAACCCAGAGCACCAGCAACCAAGCCCAGAGCAGCCAGGCCAGGAGCAGCCAGGCCCAGAGTAGCCGGGCTCAGAGCAGCCAGGTCAGGAGCAGCCTGGCCCAAAGCAGCAGCTGCCAGGCCGGGAGCTACCAGGCCCGGAGCAGCCAGGTCGGGAGCGGCAGTGGCCAGACCCAGAGCAGCTGGTTGTGGAATGAACCAGAGCAACAGAGGCCAGGCCCAGAGCAGCCAGGCCCGGAACAGCTCGCTCCTCTCCTGCCCCCGCCCCAGGGCTGCTTCTCAGACATGGCTGGAAACTTTTGGGGGAACTTGAGGGTCTGCTGAATCAAGTGATGAAGGCTTAGATCTGGATGTGTTGAGTTAGTATAGGGCTGGGGTGTTGATCTGTGAGTGCCTTGTGTGGGGTCTGGATGAGGTTGGTTGATCTATTTGGAAATGTCTTTTGTGTGAAGTGTATCCTTGGGCATGTGGAGATATTATTGATTGGAGAAAATACTAAGTAATTTATTTACTACCTGGAAAAAAAACCAAAAAACTACGAGGCCAGGTTCCAGAAGGTTTCCAGCATCACATCTGTGCAGAGTGTCTTCTGGGTTGGGTCCAGGAAAGCCCACTCCTCCTTGGTGAACTCCTGAGTCTGTTTCTAGGTTTCCTGGGTCTCCTGAGTCCCGCCCCACCTGCAACTCCCACCACCGGAGGGATCACGGAGCCACCGAAGAGGAAAGAACCTCTTCTCTTGTTGTAAAGTTTCACAGAAAATTACTAAGGATAATTTTTTTTTTAAATCAATCTTTATTGTTCATATTATTACAAAAGTTCCTCATTTCTTCCCCCCTCCACCAGGTTCCCACCCCACCCTCCATCCCCCCCCCCATCCCCCATTGTCCTCATCCATAGGTGCAGTTTATGTTCAGTCTCTTCTTCCCTCAATTTCCCCAATAGTAAATCCCTTTTCAGATAGTAAATCAGTTTCTTAGTATTTTCTCATATCAATAATACCTCCACATGCCCAATGATACACTTCACACAAAAGACATTTCCCACTAGGTCAACCAGCCTCATCCAGGCCCCACCCAAGGCACTCACAGATCAACACCCCAGTCCTAAACTAACTCAACACATCCAGATCTAAGCCTTCATCACTTGATTCAGCAGACCCTCAAGTTCCCAAGAAAGTTTCCAGCCATGTCTGAGAAGCAGCCGTGGGGCAGGGGCAGGCAAGGAGCGAGCTGTTCCGGGCCTGGCTGCTCAGGGCCTGGCCTCTGTTGCTCTGGTTCATTCCACAACCAGCTGCTCCGGGTCTGGTCACTGCCGCTCCCGACCTAGTTGCTCTGGACTTGGCTGCTGCTGCTCTGGGCCTGGCCGCTCCCAGCCTGGCAGCCGCTGCTCCGGGCCTGGCCGCACCCGACCCGCCTGCTCCCCCGGGCCTGGCCGCTCCCAGCCTGGCAGCCGCTGCTCCGGGCCTGGCCGCACCCGACCCGCCTGCTCCCCCGGGCCTGGCCGCTCCCAGCCTGGCAGCCGCTGCTCCGGGCCTGGCCGCACCAGCCCCGCCTGCTCCCCCGGGCCTGGCCGCTCCCAGCCTGGCAGCCGCTGCTCCGGGCCTGGCCGCACCAGCCCCGCCTGCTCCCCCGGGCCTGGCCGCTCCCAGCCTGGCAGCCGCTGCTCCGGGCCTGGCCGCACCAGCCCCGCCTGCTCCCCCGGGCCTGGCCGCTCCCAGCCTGGCAGCCGCTGCTCCGGGCCTGGCCGCACGAGCCCCGCCTGCTTCCCCGGGCCTGGCCGCTCCCAGCCTGGCAGCCGCTGCTCCGGGCCTGGCCGCACCCGACCCGGCTGCTCCCCCAGGCCTGGCAGCTCCCAGCCTGGCAGCCGCTGCTCCGGGCCTGGCCGCACCAGCCCCGCCTGCTCCCCCGGGCCTGGCCGCTCCCAGCCTGGCAGCCGCTGCTCCGGGCCTGGCCGCACCAGCCCCGCCTGCTCCCCCGGGCCTGGCCGCTCCCAGCCTGGCAGCCGCTGCTCCGGGCCTGGCCGCACCCGACCCGGCTGCTCCCCCGGGCCTGGCAGCTCCCAGCCTGGCAGCCGCTGCTCCGGGCCTGGCCGCACCAGCCCCGCCTGCTCCCCCGGGCCTGGCCGCTCCCAGCCTGGCAGCCGCTGCTCCGGGCCTGGCCGCACCCGACCCGGCTGCTCCCCCGGGCCTGGCAGCTCCCAGCCTGGCAGCCGCTGCTCCGGGCCTGGCCGCACCAGCCCCGCCTGCTCCCCCGGGCCTGGCCGCTCCCAGCCTGGCAGCCGCTGCTCCGGGCCTGGCCGCACCAGCCCCGCCTGCTCCCCCGGGCCTGGCCGCTCCCAGCCTGGCAGCCGCTGCTCCGGGCCTGGCCGCACCAGCCCCGCCTGCTCCCCCGGGCCTGGCCGCTCCCAGCCTGGCAGCCGCTGCTCCGGGCTGGCCGCACCAGCCCCGCCTGCTCCCCCGGGCCTGGCCGCTCCCAGCCTGGCAGCCGCTGCTCCGGGCCTGGCCGCACCCGACCCGCCTGCTCCCCCGGGCCTGGCCGCTCCCAGCCTGGCAGCCGCTGCTCCGGGCCTGGCCGCACCAGCCCCGCCTGCTCTCCCGGGCCTGGCCGCTCCCAGCCTGGCAGCCGCTGCTCCGGGCCTGGCCGCTCCCAGCCTGGCAGCCGCTGCTCCGGGCCTGGCCGCACCAGCCCCGCCTGCTCCCCCGGGCCTGGCCGCTCCCAGCCTGGCAGCCGCTGCTCCGGGCCTGGCCGCACCAGCCCCGCCTGCTCCCCCGGGCCTGGCCGCTCCCAGCCTGGCAGCCGCTGCTCCGGGCCTGGCCGCACCCGACCCGCCTGCTCCCCCGGGCCTGGCCGCTCCCAGCCTGGCAGCCGCTGCTCCGGGCCTGGCCACACCAGCCCCGCCTGCTCCCCCGGGCCTGGCCGCTCCCAGCCTGGCAGCCGCTGCTCCAGGCCTGGCCGCTCCCAGCCTGGCAGCCGCTGCTCCGGGCCTGGCCGCACCAGCCCCGCCTGCTCCCCCGGGCCTGGCCGCTCCCAGCCTGGCAGCCGCTGCTCCGGGCCTGGCCGCACCAGCCCCGCCTGCTCCCCTGGGCCTGGCCGCTCCCAGCCTGGCAGCCGCTGCTCCGGGCCTGGCCGCACCCGACCCGACTGCTCCCCCGGGCCTGGCCGCTCCCAGCCTGGCAGCCGCTGCTCCGGGCCTGGCCGCACCTGACCCGGCTGCTCTGGGCCCGGCTGCCCCGGGCCCGGCCGCTCCGAGCCTGGCCACTCCCGACCTGGATGCTCTGGGCTTGGCTACTGCTGTTCTGGGTCTGGCTGCTCCCACTCCGGCTGCTCTGGGCCCGACTTCTTCGGGCCCGGCCACTCCGGGTCTGGGTGTTCCTGGACTGGCCACCCTGGGCTTGGCCGCCTCCGCCTCATGCCTGGCTGCCACTGCCCCAGGTCTGGCTACTCCAGTGCTGGCTGTTGATGCTCTGGTTCTGGCTGCTGTTGTTCTGGGGCCTGGCCGTTGCTGCTCCGGGTCTGGCTGCCACTGCCTTGTGCCTGGCCACTCTAGGCCTGGCCGTCGCTGTTCCAACATTCTGTCCTTTTTTTTTCTTTTTAAAACGCATTTATGTTGCAATGTTGGCTGGTGAGTTGAGTTCTGACTTAGTCTTTGATTTTTCAAGATCTACTTTGTATTCTTTCTTAAGAAATTTTACTATTTTTTGCTCACTTGATTTCTTCACATTGAGAACTTCTTTGGTTTCTTCTTCCTTGTCCTGGGAGCTCAGCAGGTTGGCCTGTGGCACCCCTTTGTTCCCCACGGGCTCCTGTGCTGCTTCAGCCTGTTGCTGGGACGGCGCCGCCCAGGAAGCAGCCCCCGGCCTTGGCTCCATTGCCCGAGCTCAGTGGTCAAAGGCTCAGGGGCACCCACGCCCCCAGGGGCCCCGTGGCCCGCCTCCTTGCTGGTGCCTGATTGGCTGGAGTCCGGCAGGGGCTTCCGCTCCCCTCGGCGTTCCCCCAGCCTAGAGCTTTTTTTTTTCTCCTTCCCGCTAGGGAAGTCCAGCATCAGAGTCAACAGACTGTCCTCTGCGTGCAGTTTGCGCGAGTCCCGGGGGCCCGGCCTTTCGGCGCTCTCCCCGGACTCCACCTCACAGCCCCGTCTCCCTCTGCCTGAGCCTGGGTCCCCAGGGATTGGCCCAGAACTGGGGTTCGGAGCAGTCCGGACTGAGGCTCAGCGCCGCCGGAGGCCTTGTTTCTTCCAGCTAGGGCAACCCAGCATCAGAGTCAACATTCAGTCCTCTGCGCGCATTGCGCGCGACTCCCGGGGCCCTGCCTTTCGCCGTTTTTCCGCCTCACGGCCCTGTCTCCTCCCGCCGGAGCCTGGGTCCCCAGGGTCTGGCCCATAACTGGGGCTCAGCGCTGCCGGTTCGGGGGGGCTCAGCGCTGCCGGTTCGGGGGTTCAGCCCAGGCTGGGGGTTTTATTTCCTTCCTGCTAGGGAAGGAAAGGCGGCTCCCCGCCCTCTCCTCCTCTCCGGCTGCGACCTCTCCGTGCACGCGTGCCGGCGGGCGTGCAGCATGTCTCCGTACCTTAGGCTTTTTTTCAGCTCCTCTGATTTTCTTTCTGGTTTTCTCTTTCCTTCTTGTTGTAGAAATTTCAGTCAGTCGACTACCTGTAGCTCTGGGCAATGTCCACTCTACATTTTAGTTGTATTCCATTGAAATTGTTGTGTGCTGCCGCGGCTAGATGTCTACCCGAGCAGCCATCTTGGATCCTCCATCCTCTGCTTTTCACTAAGGATAATTGTTTGTGTATTTGCTCAGTCTCCTTTATGAGAAATGCCCTGGGGAGCAGTCACTGCCTGCATCCGCTGGACAGGCTCCCCGTCCAGGGCAGCCCCACCCCGTTGCCTTTAGAGACAGCTCCCAGTTTATTGCCTGACATCTAGTCACACTGGGACAGCTGGCTGACATTTCTCTCTGCACCAATTCTTTAGAATGTAATGATTTAATGGCAGGCAATAGCCAGCCAAGAATGTGGGCCTCTTCCGCCTGAGGCTCACCTGACTGGGGGCAATCGAGTTTAACATTTTAAGAGTCAGCAGAGCCCAGACGGTGTGGCTCAGTGGTTGAGCGTTGAACTATGAATCAGGAAGTCACAGTTCAATTCCTAGTCAGGGCTCAGGCCTAGGTTGTAGGCTTCGTCCCCCGTGGAGGGGGTGCAGGAGGAAGCCAATCAATGATTCTCTCTCATCATTGATGTTTCTCTCTCTCCCTATCCGTGCCTCTCTCTGAAATTAATAAAAAACATTTTTTTTAAAGTCAGAAGATACTTAAAATAATGTTTCCTGTTCTTTGGGAAATAACACAATTAAACACAATCATGAAATAGGATGTTAATGGACGAGAAAATTTTACAATAAATAAACTAACAGCCCTAGCTGGTTTGGCTCAGTGGATAGAGCATCAGCCTACACTCTGAAGGGTCACAGGTTTCAATTCCAGTCAAAGGCACATGCCTGGGTTGTGGCTTGTTCCCCAGTACGGGGCATGCAGGAGGCAGCCGATCAATGATTCTTTCTGATCATCGATTTTTATATTTCTCTCCCTCACCCTTCCTCTCTGAAATCAATTAATATATATATATATATATATATATATATATATATATATATATATATATTTTTTTTTTTTTTTTTTTTTTTTTTTTTTTTAAGTAGACTGATAGCCCTGAGCTGCACAATGCCAGATGCCCATGATGCCACTGGGCAGAGCTAATGGTGCCATTGTACCAAAGCAGGTGAGGGCAGCTCTACACAAAATGAAGGCCAGAGCATCCCATCCCACCTCTCGTTAATTCCCTTTCCATATTACTCATGTTTACTCCACATAATGTTTTCTAATGCACTACTCCTGCTATTTAACACCAGAGGCCCGGTGCACAAAATTCCTGCACAGTGGGGGGTGTCCCTCAGCCCAGCCTGCACTCTCTCCAATCTGGGACCCCTCCAGGAATGTCCAACTGGATTGGGCCTAAATGGGCAGTCAGATAAACCTCTCACAATCCAGGACTGCTGTCTCCAAACTGCTCACCTGCCTGCCAGCTTGATCACCCCCTAACTGCTCCCCTGCCAGCCTGATTGATGCCTAACTGCCCTCCCCTACAGGTCTGGTCCCCCTCAACTGCTCTTCCCTGCAGGCCTGGATTCCCCAACACCCCCAACACCCCTTCCCTGCAGGCCCAGTCACTTCCAATTCCCCTCCTCTGCTGGCCTGGTCATCCCTAACTGCCCTCTTCTGCAGACCTGGTCATCCCCATCTGCCCTCCCCTGCTGGCCATCCTGTGTCCACATGAGGGCAGCCATCTTTGTGTTTTTGTTTTTGTTTTTGTTTTTTTTTAAATATATTTTACTGATTTTTTTGCCCCCCCCCTACCTCCCATACATACCCTCCCTCCCCAGAGTTTTATGTCCATTGGTTGTACTTATATGCATGTACAGAGGGCAGCCATCTTTGGCCACATAGGGGCAGCTATCTTGTGTCTTGGAGTGATGGTCAATTTTCTTTTTCTTTTTTCTTTTTAAATAAATTTTTATTGTTCATATTATTACAAATGTTCCTCTTTCCCGCCCCCCTCCATTGCTCCCCTCCACCAGGTTCCCACCCCACCCTCTGTCCTTTCCCCACCCCCCATTGTCCTCATCCATAGGTGCACAGTTTATGTTCACTCTCTTCCCATATCCCCCTCTCCCCTTTTTCCCAAGAATCGTCAGTTCACTCCCCTTTCATACCTCTGATTCTATTATATTTTACAGTTAATATTGTTCATCAGATTTTTTAAAATTTCCTTTGTTTTTAGATTCACTTGTTGATAGTTACATATTTGTTATTCATAATTTTTATCTTTATTTACTTTCTCTTCCGAAAGAACCCCCTTCAGCAATTCATATAATTCTGGTTTGGCGGTGATGAACTCCTTTAGCTTTTTTTTTTATTAGTGAAGCTCTTTATCTGGCCTTCGATTCTGAGTTTTAGCTTTGCTGGATAGATTATTTTTGACTGTAGGTTCTTACTATTCATCACCTTGAATATTTCTTGCCATTCCCATCTGGTCTGCATGGTTTCTGTTGAGAAATAAGCTGACAATAGTATGGGTGCTCCTTTATAGATAACTACCTGCTTTTCTCTTGCTTCTTTTAATATTCTCTCTTTGTCTTTTGCTCTTGGAATTTTAATTATGATGTGTCTTGGTGTGGTCTTCTTTGGATTCCTTTTGATTGAAGTTCTGTGCGCTTCCTGGACTTGTAGGTCTAATTCTTTCACCAGGTGGGGGAAGTTTTCTGTCACTATTTCTTTCAGTATGTTTTCAATATCTTGCTCTCTCTCATCTTCTGGGACCCCCATAATTCTGATGTTGGTTTGCTTGAAGTTGTCCAAGAGGTTTCTTACATTATCTTCAACTTTCTGGATTCTTTTGCCTTCTTGCTTCTGCGGAGGAGTGTCTTCTGGCTCTTTCTGTTCCAAATCTTTGACTTGATTCTTTTGATCTTCCATTCTGTTTTTAGGACTCTGTATAATATTTTTTATTTCAGACAATGTATTCTTTATTTTTTGTTGATCCCTTATTATTTCTTGTTGATCCCTTATCATTTCTTGTTGATTCCTTATTAATTCTAGTTAATCCCTTTTCATATCCTCATAGGTCTTATCGACCTTTTCTAGGAAATTCTTGAAAAACCTTATAAGCATAGATTTGAACTCTATATCTAGTCACTTTTTGTCCTCCATTTTTTTTTTTGTTTGTGATCCATTTTCTTGTGTTGGCATTTTCGCAGCTTCCCTGAGTTGGTAGCCTTAAAAGTCTCTGAGTTCTGCTTGGATGGGGTGGGGTTTCAGGGTGGAGCCTACAGCCTTGGCTTCCGTCAGACACACCCTATGCGGCTCCTGAGTCTCAGTATTCCCCAGGGTCCTTCAGTACTCACTGCAAGCACCTCTGAGAGAAAGGTGCTCTCGATTTTCGCCTGCTACCAAACAGTCTAGTCTCTCCCCCAATGAGCCCGGAACTGGGGTTCAGTTCAGTTGGAGGTGGCATTCAGAGCAGTCTGGAGCTTTTGTCTCCTTCCCACTAGGGCAATCCCGCGGCACAGCTAACCATCCCTTCTCTGCGCGCAATGTGTGCGCCGTCGGGACCTCCTTTCGCTGCTCCCCTGGGGTTCAGCCTTACAGCCCATCCCTCTGTATGAGCCTAGGTCCCCAGGGTCTGGCCTAGAACTGGGGTTCAGCACTGTCCGGTCTGGGGTTCAGCACAGTCCAGAGCTTTTATCTCCTTTCCGCTAGGGAACGCCAGCCAGGCACTCAGCTGCCCCTCCTCTCCGGCTCCGTCCTCTCTGTGCGCCGCGTACCTTAGGCTTTTCCAGCTCCTCCGCTCTTCCTTCTGGTTTTCTCCTTGCTTCTCATTGTAGAATTTCCAGTCAGTCGACTTTCCTGTAGTTCTAGGCAATGTCCATTTTATATTTTAGTTGTATTTTTTTAAAATATATTTTATTGATTTTATACAGAGAGGAAGGGAGAGAGATAGAGAGTCAGAAACATCGATGAGACAGAGTCATCGATCAGCTGCCTCTTGCACACCCCTTACTGGGGATATGCCTGCAACTAGGGTACATGCCCTTGACCGGAATCAAACCCGGGACCTTTCAGTCCCCAAGCCGACGCTCTATCCATTGAGCCAAACCGGTCCCGGCTATATTTTAGTTGTATTTTATTGAAATTGTTGTGTGCAGCTGTGGCTAGGTGTTTACCTGTGCAGCCATCTTGGATTCTTCCCCAAAGATTACCTTTTTCGTGATGGTCAATTTTCATATTACTCTTTTATTATAATAGGTAGGATAGAGGCCTGGTGCTTGGGTGGGGGCCAGCTGGTTTGCCCTGAAGGGTGTCCTGAATCAGGGTGGAGGTTCCCTTGGGGCGTGGGGTAGCCTGGGCCAGGGGCCTGTGGTGGGTTGTGGGTCAGCCACACCCCCCAGTGACTCAAGTATTGGCACTGGTATCTGGGGTTTATTTATCTTCTATAATTGAAACTTTGTAGCCTTAAGTGAAGGCCTGTGGTGGCCAGGGTGTGTGGAAAGCTTGGCTTCCTCCATTGTTGGGGAAACACAAGCCTCCTGCTCATTCCATGGAGGCAGCCATCTTTGGTCAATTTGCATACCACTTCTGATTGGCTAGTGGTGTGGCTTATAGGTGTAGCAGATAGTTAATTTGCATATTGCTTTTTTTTTTTTAGATAAGATAGAGGCACAATAACACTTATTGTGTTATGTATTTATTTCTATTTGCTTCACTTGCTTCTTTTTCAAATCTGTCTTTTTTTTTTTTTATAATGCTCTGTTCCTGCATCATGGATTAAATTCTTCCCTTTATATCAGACTATCTTCAGCCTGTAAGAGTTCTGTTCTCTGAGGTTTCTTATCACCTGTTACTGCGCCTGCTGACTTGTCCCTGTGGGCCTGAATTCTGGCTCACCTTGGAAACAGCTGTCTTCCAGGGAGCTCCAGCTCTGGCGCTGGGCAGTGTCCCTGTGGGGTGGCTTAGCTTTGGGCTTTGTTCAGCCCTTTCAGATTCACAGGTTCCCAACCATGTTTTTAAGTTATTAAGAAACAGTTCAGCCCCGCTGGTGTGGCTCCGTGGTTGAGCAAGAGGGAACGGTTTGATTCCAAGTCAGGGCACATGCACAGGTTGCAGGCTCAATTCCCAATAGGGGGTGTGCAAAAGGCAGCCAATCAATTATTCTCTCTCATCACTGATTTTCTTTCTCTCTAAATTAAAAAATATATATATTATATATTTTTTTAAATATGGCTGGGTACTTCAGTTGGTTAGAAAATTGATTGTCCCAATATGCTAAGGTTGTAGGTTCGATCCATCATCAGGGCACATACAAGAATCAACCAATGGCCGGGTTGGCATGGCTCAGAGGTTGAGTGTGGACCTATGAACCAGGACATCATGGTTAGATTCCCCGTCAGGGCACTTGACTGGGTTTGAGGTTTGATCCCTAGTTGGGAGGGGTTGGGGTGTAAGCCAGTCAATGATTCTCTCTCATCACTTACGTTTCTATCTCTCTCCCACTCCCGCTCTGAAATATACTAGTATATATAACTGGCCAGGCAATAGCCAGCCAAAAATGGCTCAGTTAGTTGGGCATCCCTCTGAGCACTAAAAGGTTGCTGGTTTGATTCCCTAGCTGCTAGCAGGGCAGCACTTGCCAGAGTTGTGGCTGGATCCCTGGCAGGGGGTGGGCAGGAGGCAGCCTGTCAATGTTTCACTGTCACATTAATGTTTCTCTCTCCCTTAAAATCAATAAAAATATATATTTAAAAAATCAACCTATGAATGCATAAATAAGTATAATTACAAATCAATGTCTCGCTCTAAAATAAAAAGATTGAATAGTTCAGACACCAAAACATGAACAATATTGCCATGAGCTCCCATGGAGTTCCAAGTACAACTCCGTGTCTGCATCCGTCTCCCTGCCAGCCCTTACTGTGTCACAGCCCAGGAACCACTACACGTGTTCCTGCCTTTACTATACTTCTCTAACATACTACTCCATTGTAAATGTTTTTAAGCATCACATACTCATTATCCTTCTGTAGGCTGCCCTTCTCTCCCGTTGGGACTAACCCGTGCTGGTGTCAGTCACACACTGCCACAGGGCACCTCATTGCGTATGGTGAACTGCTCCATCTCAAGATACTTGTGAACGCTGGCTTAAACGCTTTAAAAGTGATGATTTTGATTTGAAAAACAAAGAACGTCCAGGTCAACTGAAAAAAATTTTAAAACAGCAATTACAAGAATTATTGGATGAAGATGGGTGTCAAACTCAAGAACAACTTGCAGAAAGATTCTTCGTTGCTCAGCAAACAATTTCCGATCCTTTACAAGCAATGGGAAGGATTTTAAAGAAAGGAAAGTAGGTGCCACATCAACTGGAGGAAAGACAAATGGAAAACTGAAGTCATCAGTAAAATGTTGCTTCAACGGCATGAAAGCAAGTCTTTTTTTGCATAGAATTGTGGCTGGCGATGAAAAGCAAACGCACATAATCATGGGTTGATCCAAGTCAACCAGGGCAAGGTCAATTGCTTCAGAAAGAAGACAATGCTCTGCGTTTGGTGGGATCAGGAAGGTGTGGTGTATTATGAACTTCTAAAACCAGGTGAACCCATTAATACTGATTGCTACCAACAACAAATAATCAATTTGAAGCATGCTTTCATCGTGAAATGACCAGAATGTGCCAGAAGACACGGCAAAGTAATTTTGCTTCATGATGATGCACCATCACACACTTCAAAACCAGTTAAAGACACATTAAGCCAAAACCGGTTTGGCTCAGTGGATGGAGCGTCGGCCTACAGACTCAAGGGTCCCAGGTTTGATTCCGGTCAGGGGCATGTACCTTGGTTGTGGGCACATTCCCAGTAGGGGGTGTACAGGAGGCAGCTGATTGATGTTTCTTTCTCATTAATGTTTCTAACTATCCCTCTCCCTTCCTCTCTGTAAAAATTTAATAAAAAATATTTTTTAAAAAACAGACACGTGAAAAGATCTTGCCTGGAAGTATTAACCCACCCGTTGTATTCACCAGACCTTGCTCCTTCAGATGACCACTTGTTCCGATCGATGGAACACGCACTTTCTGAGCAGCACTTCAAAACGTACAAAGTGGAAAATTGGGTCTCTGAATGGAAAAACAAGGAAACTTCTGCTGTAACCGGTTTGGCTCAATAGATAGAGCGTCGGCCTGCAGACTGAAGAGTCCCGGGTTTGATTCTGATCAAGGTCATGTATCGATACCTTGTTTGTGGGCACATCCCCAGTAGGGGTGTGCAGGAGGTAGCTGATCGATGTGTCTAACTTTCTATTCCTCTCTCTTCCTCTCTGTAAAAATAAAATAAAAATAAAAAATCAGTAAAATATATATTTTTAAAAAGTAAATTTCTATTGGGATGGTACCCATAAATTACCTGAAAAATATGGGAGCAATGGACGTTATTTGAATAAAGCACTTTTGATGTTTCTCTTGGAATTGTTTTCTTTGATTACAAAATCCGCATTGACCGAAACACCTAGTAAATGACATTCACAAACTTCCTTGGCGCAAGTTTGAATCTGCCCCCCAGACCAAGACTGACCCTAGCTGAGGAAAACCACTCCCTGGACCCAGACAGGAGCAGCTGCCAGCTCCCGGCTCTGTGCTCAGTGGAGGGTGAAGTCAGAGGTCAGAGTAGACCAGGAGGCTAGGTGGATGGTCCCTGTGAAGATTGGCTCTCACTAGGATTCTTGGCACAAGACCCGTCATGATTTGGAAGAACCCCTCGGGCTGTTGTGTAGATGGACCGCCAGGGGTCCCGGGTGGCAGCCAGCCCCATAGGAGCTGTTGGGGTCATGTGGGCCACCTAGGTGAGTCCATGGTGGCTCCAGCAGAGTGGAATAGCAGGAGGTCTGAGAAGTGATCTAACCTGGGTGTTTTCAAAGCAGTGCCAGCATGACTTGCAAATAAATTGGATTCAATGTGCAAGGAGCCCAGCAGGCTCCCAGGGACCTAGCGGGAGCAAACTGCAGGGTGGAGGGGTGGGCACTGGTGAGTATTCCTGGGATGAGACAGGCGGCCAGGCACAGGTTTGCTGTCTGGGTGGCTGAGCTAGGCCAGTCTCTGCTCAGAGTAACTGTGCCAGGAGAGCTAGGGGAGACTCCCAGAACCTGGTGGGATGAGAAAGAGGGTCTTAGGGTAGAGGTCTTTACAAATCAACTCACAGAAATCAGGGCAACAGAACCAACAGCCTGGGGACAGGAAGTTGGCATCAAAGATGGCAACCAGGGGCTACTGAAGGCCAAGATGCCAACTAGGCTGTGGTAACAAGCTATTTGAAATAGGACTGTGGCTCATGCCTAACAGGGTTTGCTGTGTGCCAGGCACCGTTTTAAATGCATTTATTTACATACTTTTAACAACTCTGTAAGGGTAGGTACTGTTTTATCCTTTTTATTATACTTTTGATTTTTCTTACAGAGAGGAAGGGAGATAGAGAGCTAGAAACGTCAATGAGAAACATCGACCAGCTGCCTCTTACACACTGGGGATGTGCCCGCAACCAATGTACATGCCCTTGATGGAAATTGAACCTAGGTCCTTTCAGTCCGCAGACCGCCGCTCTACCACTGAGCCAAACCGGTTTTCGGCTGTTTTATCCCTTTACAAATGAGGAAATTGTGAGCAGCTAAGTAAATTTAGCCAAAATTACAGTCAAGTGTTTAGTCTGACACCAGAATCTTAACTAAACTTCCTATGTGATGGTCACCCTGAAAGTGCTTATGAGCCCGAGCCGGTTTGGCGATCATTGGCCTATGGACTGAAGGGTCCCGGGTTAGAGTCTGAACAAGGCAACTTTGGTTGCAGGTTCCCCAGCCCTGGTCGGGTGCATGCAGGAGGTAACCAATCCATGTGTGTGTCTCTCTCCCTCTTTAAAACACAACGGAAAATTATCAGGTGAGAATTAACCAACAAAATGAAAAAGAAAAATGGACTTATGAAAAACAGCTGCAACAGAACTAGAATTAACCCATAACTTAAGACATAAACCTAAATATTGTATCAAGGACATAGAATAAAAGCATTAAGAACAGCCAGGGGCCATGGCCAGTGTGGCTCACCTGGTTGGCCATCCTCCCATGAACCAAAGAATTGCCAGTCTGGTCAGGGCACACGCCTGGGTTGCAGGCTCCCCCTTTAGTAGGGGCATGCAGGAGGCAACCGACCCCACGTTTCACTCATGGTAGATGTCTCTTTCTCCCTTCCTCTAAAAAGTCAATACAAAATTTTTTCAAGTCAGGTAAGGAATGATAAAGCCACAATTCAGCTCGTTTCCTCTGATTGGAAAAAGCAGCTGGGTGATGGTTGGGTACAGCAGGGACAATGGAATTTGAATCCTGGTACTTCCAATCTCTGGGCTTAAATTATTTAAAATCAGGGAGCCTTCCTTTTCTTGGCTGTAAAATGGACAAAGCTCATTTTTTGGGATTCAATGAAGCATGCAAAAAGTATAAACCTCTGTATCAATTCCATGGTGGCTAAGATATACACAATGAGGCCTGAGACCCAAATAGAATAGCTTGGGACCTTCTATGAAGTGATATTTAATGGTCATGACTCAAAAATCCATGGAGGGAAAATCCAATTCTTCTACCCCACCACCATCCCAGTTCTAACCCCCTCTGTAAAAGTAACCTTACTGGCAGATTAGTTCGGTTCTTGCCCTAAGGACATTAGGGAGCCAAGTGAAGGATTTTAATTACAAACACATACTTTAATCCACCTTCCAGAAAACAAGTTCTTTCTAAACAGGGAAAATCTGAAATTTGGGGCCTAAGGCTGAAGGCACAGGAAAAGCCTTAAAGAACAGCAAACGGGAGCTGGTGACCTTGCCCTCTAGAAGTAAAAGGGCAATTTCAAGAAAAACTAGCAAAAGTGGTAAGAAAAATAAAGTATGGAAAAGATCTTTGATCAGTTTATGTGTGGGGACCAATCTAGAAATGTTTGGATAAAATTTGTTAAAACAGGAACCAAGCCCAGCCCCCGGGGCTCAGTGGTCAGGCACGTGCCCAGGCTGTGGGCTAGATCCCTAGCAGGGGGCATGGAGGCAGCCAATCAATGAGATCATTGAAGTGTCTCTCCCTTTTCTGAAATATATATTTTTAAAAATTACCACCTGGAGTCCTGACCTGTGCTACAGTGGTTAAAACATCAGCCTGCACACCAAGGGGTCCAGATCAAGGGCAATTACCCAGATTGCAGGATCCCCCACCCAGGTTGTCTGAGGAAGGCACAAATAGATGTTTCTTCTCTCCGCACTCCTTTCTAGTCTCCTCTAAAAATCATGGAAAGATATCAACTCCTCTGAGTTAAAAAAAAATTACCACCTAGCCGAGAAACTGGTTTGGCTCAGTGGATAGAGCATTGGCTTGCGGACCGAAGGGTCCCGGGTTCGATTCCGGTCAAGGGCATGTATTATAGTACATTGGTTGCGGGCACATCCCCGGTGAGGGGTGTGCAGGAGGCAGCTGGTGTATCTTCATCGATGTTTCTAGCTCTCTCTCTCCCCCTTCCTCTGTGAAAAATCAATAAAATATATATTTGCCCGGACCAGTTTGGCTCAATGGATAGAGCATCGGCTTGGAGACTGAAAGGTCCCGAGTTCGATTCCGGTCAAGGGCATGTACCTTGGTTGCCAGCATATCCCCAGTAGGGGGTGTGCAAGAGGCAGCTGATTGATGACTCATCGATGTTTCTAACTCTCTCTCTCCCTTTCTCTCTGTATAAAATCAATAAAATATATATTTAAAAAAAAAAATTACCACCTAGAGTAATGACCACCATCACTACCAACCCTATCCATTTTATTAATCCTGTAAAACTATAACTTATTAAACTTGCCATGCCCTGCCACCATCAGTATATTCTTTTAATTTTTATTTCAGAAAGGGAGAAATATTAATGATGCAAATCATTGATCAGCTGCCTCCTGCACGCCCCCTACTGGGGATCAAAAGCCCACAGCCAGGACATGTACCCTTAGCCAGAACAGAACACGGAACCCTTCAGTCCCCAGGCTGAGCCTCTATCTACTGAGCCAAATATTCTTTTAAAATACATCTAGACAACCTGTTAGGCACCCTTCAGTATTATCACAAAAACCCCAGGTTTATTAATAGCATCTAGTACATTAGAATTCGATGGTGGCCAATCTAGAAATCCTTAACATCAATTTTAATGTATGGTACAATCTGATTTTAGTTTTTGTACATACATACATACCTATAAAAAGGTAGAGCTAGATGTGAACGGTGGTACTGCCTCATTGGTAGTTACACCTTTCACATCCTGAAGTCTTTTTGGAACCATCATTGAGACCAAAGAATCCACTTCATTTGCTTTAATATGTTTTATTGGAATCGTTTTTGAAAAAACCATATACCTATTTAAACAAGTAAAAGCTACTGATATTTGTTCCCAAATTTCTAGGCAGTTATTTTCCTCCGGCAAGTTGACAGCTGCTCACACTGGCTAATGCAGGCGAGATGGGATTCCTGGGATCTGCCCAATGCCAGATAGCATCCTTTGAGTGAGCAAAACCCTGAAATGTCATAAAAAGAGCATGTATTAGAACCATACAGGCAACTGCCATCAAAAACATCTAGCAGCTGGGCAGGCAGGGAAGCTGCCACAGGGTGGGAAGGGAGATGGTATGAGTGGATCAGATGGTTTCAAAGATCCTCAGAGAAATGCTCAGAGACTCTAGTCCAACCAGGTCATCACCACCACTCTGGGGTTTCAAGAAAAACCAGCAGACTCACCGTAGTAGCCAGAGAGAAGGCCCCTGGCTCTGGTCATAGCCTGAAATGGCAGGAACCACCCATCACCTAGGCATCCCAGCCCTCCAGCAGGCTCAGTCCACCAGGTCAGCAGTGATCTCTGAAAGGGCGCGCCGGGCTGGGCTTCCAGAACACATGCTAGAAAGATGGAAACAGGGCCGCCATGAGGACAGAGGTAGGACCCACCCAGGCGCTCTTCTGAGACCCAAATATCCAGAGTTCCCCAAACGAGTCAGAACTTAATTTTTCACTTCAGAGCCAGCGTCAGAGACTCTAGTCTGAGAAATCATCATTCCCAATTCAGGGAGACCTGGATCAGGGAGGGAAAGCCATCCTGGGGAGGATCTAGTACATTCTAAGACACAGGGGTGGCCAAGGAAAGAAGCGGGAAATAACATCACAACCGCACAGAATGTAGGGGACTTGGGAGTAGGAAAAGAAATAAAATATAGGGAGTTACAGATTTCTCAAAAGCAATTATCACAAAAGAAGCGTAAGCCAAAAAGTTTCCCGTGGAAAATGGCCAAATGAAATGAAATGGATACACTAGATGGCAGCAGGCTCCGTAGAGCTCCATGCAGGAGGAGGGTCTGAGCGGAAGCTAGGGCACTCTCACACCTACCACTCACCGTTCCTTAAGGATGACACCGGTGGACACCTTAGGCCCCTGATGGAGAAATGAAACACAGGAATGAGTGGTGAATAAGGGTTGCTGGCCACCAACTTCTTCCCAGGCAGCCCTGGGGGGGGGGAGGTCAGCGCGCTGCGGTGATGGCGTCAGAGAGACACTCAGAGTCACCTGGAGTCATCATCCCCGTCCTCACCCGGGCGACCGCAGCCATCCCGTCTCGCACACCCACTTACCCTCAAGGCGCGGTGGGCCCGCCTGCGGGAATCTGGGCCTATAGGGAAACCAAGGACGCGGCGAAAGCCGGACTCTGGCCGAGTCCCCCACGCCCGGACCGCGTCCGTTCCCAGCAGCGGGTCACGCACACATCAGAAGCTCTAGTCCGTGATGGCGATTCATCCTGCTCAGCCCGAGACTGCGGACCCTCCCCAGCACGGTCCCATAGTACCTGCCGGGGAGCCGTGCACAGATGGGGGCGCCGCACCGCCGCCACCCCCTCCTCTGGGGGCAGGTCGGCACAGCACCTCGCGCACAGACGCCATGGAGCGGTTCCCGGGACAAAGAGACCCGCGGTGCCGGGGCCCGGTTATTTATAGCGCGTGAGGCAGGGGCCTGGCGGCCGTAGCTGTCCTCTTAGATGCCTGCTTCCACCGGCGACACCTCCCCATTGTTCATCCAAACAAAAATAAAATAAAGTGAGAGAGGCCATCAGTGAATATTTCACCCTCTCCCGGGCAAATATTCAGAGATATTTTGTGAATTTTGAGAAACAAAAAACAGGTGCCCTGACTGGCCAGGCGGGAGGCAGCCCACGCCGCCGCGTGCGCGCGCAGCGAGCGCTCAGGGGGGCCTGGGCCGCGGGGGCCGCCGGGAGGGCCGCGGACTCCCGCCTCCTGGGCCCCACCAGGCCGGGTTTGGGGCCCGCGCCCTCTCAGGGACTGTGACCCCGGTACGAGCTGCCAACTCTGAATGCGCAGCCCCACTGGAGCCCACAGACCTGTCAGGCACACTACTGTCATGTCTTTTTCTTCTTTAAACCTTCCTGGCACAATTGGCTGTAACAGACTGCACATGTTTAAAACACGTAATTCGAGCCCTGGGTCTGCAGGTGTCAGCCTGCGCTCGAAAGGTCCGGGTTGGACTCGGGCCTAGGGCGGCGCAGGCTCCGACCTGGTCCCCGCTGCGGGGGAGCGATGTGATGTTTCTCTGTCTGCCCCTGGCCCCCTTGTGAGGATGCACTACCCCTGGCCTCTCCTGCTTGGACGTGTTTCCTGAAATCTATAGTTTTAAGTTTTTTCCCATAGCTTGGAGCAAACGGCCTGCCCCTGCAGATCAGATGCACCCCCCTAGCCGCCTGGGGCGCCCCCTCTGCCTGAGCTGTGCACCCCCCAGACATCCAGTTCTCTTGGAGGTTCAGGCAGCTCCCCGCTGCTGGGCAGCCCTGACCCAGCCCTGTATCAGAGAACACAGCCCCTCCGGCTGACCCCACGGCTCCGCGGTGGGGAGAGAGGCGATGCCAGCTCTTAAACTCACGTCTCTTGGCCTGGCTCCAGTTGGCGCGGACCTAACGCCTCTCCCTTCCACTCTCAAAATCAATGGGAAAGTATCCTCGAGTGAGGATTAGCAAGAAATAAAACACAAAATTCGATCTTTTTTAAAACCATTCTAACTTTTTGTAAGTGTTCGCTTCAGCAGTGTTAAGTATATTCACATTGTGGTGTAACCGACCTCCAGAACTTCCAGGAAGCAACTCGGCCTCAGCCCCTATTGCATGTCCCACTCTGAGCATGGGAGTTGGCCCAAAGCAGTGGAGGTGTTCAGAGGCTATGACAGCACCGCGTGGAAGGTAGCATGGGAAGCAAACCAGTTGGGGTGGGTGGCAACAGCCAGGCAAGCCCGAAACCCAGCTTGTGCCCTGACCAGGAATCAAACTATGGCCTCCTGGTTCCAGAGTAGAAGTTCAACCACTGGGCCACACCAGCGGGGCAAACATAAGGTTTTATCTTCCCTGACCAAGAACACAGGAGCAAATGGTTTACACATTCCAGACTGTCCAGGACAGACCAGCCTTGATTCCATCCCTCTTCAATAATGTTCTTTAAAAATAAAACTAATCATGCCCTACCCAGTTTGGCTCAGTGGATAGAGCATCAGCCTGCAGACTGAAGAATCCTAGGTTCGATTCTGGTCAAGGACACATGCCTGAGTTGCAAGCTTGATCCCTAGGGTGGGGCATGCAGGAGGCAGCTGATCTGATTCTCTCTCATCATTGATGTTTCCATCTCTCCCTCTCCCTCTCTGAAATCAATAAAAAAAAAACTAATTATTTTAAAAATAATTATATACACATATACAAATGCCTAAGCAACTGTTTGACTGGTCACTATGATGCACACTGACCACCAGGGGGCAGATGCTCAACGGAGGAGCTGCCCCTGGGCGTCAGTGTGCTCCCACAGCAGGACCGCTGCTCAGTTGACTGACAGACACCAGACACAGGGCTCACAGCTGGCCACTGCATCCTGGCCAGCACACCCCGGAGACTGCAGCAGAGCAGCAGGGAGCCTACTGAGCAGCAGCAGTGGCAGATGCAGCAGGGCCAGGATGAGCAGGTGTGGCAAGCAGAAGCATCAGGCAGCGTTGGACTGCCTGTTTTGGCCCAATCCCTGCAGGCCACGCTGAGGACCCCACTGGTGCACAAATCCGTGCACTGGGCCTCTAGTAAAAGATAAAACTAATCAGAAAGGCCCGAAACCGGTTTGGCTCAGTGGTAGAGCGTCGGTCTGCGGACTGAAAGGTCCCAGGTTCGATTCCGGTCAAGGGCATGTACATTGGTTGTGGGCACATCCCTGGTAGGGGGTGTGCAAGAGGCAGCTGGTTGATATTTCTCTCTCATTGACGTTTCTAGCCCTCTATCTCTTTCTCCCTTCCTCTCTGCAAAATATCAATAAAATATATTTTTTAAAAAAACTAATCAGAAAGGAACCCTAGCCCTTCTCTACACACATTTTGACAATCAACATATTTAGGACATACCTGAAAGGCTAATAAATATCCTGTTGAGTCCTCGCCTGAGATCTCCCCTAGAATTCCTGCCACCCAAAGATAAAAGCCTCAAGACAAAGGAGCCACTATGCTCTCGCTAGAGCATGCCATGACTTGTATCTTTGCTGTTTTTTTCCTAAACTCTAAAAACCACAAGACTGTCCACCAGCAGAGCAATGGGCAGTGGCAGCTCATCCCAGGCTAACCTCCTGAACCCGTCTTTAAAGCCCACTTTTCTCTGACTTTCTCACTCCTATTGCTCTTCGAAAGGCCTTTCTTTGTTCCACAGGCCCAGCTGGACGCATGTGAAAATTTTCCTACAGGAAATCAAGACTCCACACACTACCAGTGGGCCCAGGTCCCTTCTGGTAACATTTTTTTTTTAATTGATTTGAGAGGGAAACATTGACTGTTGTTCCACCTACTTATGCATTCATTGGTTGATTCTTGCATGTGCCCTGACTGGGCATCAAACCTGAAACCTGGCTCACCGGAATGATGCTCTAACCAACTGAGCCACCTCGCCAGGGCCTGTCCGCTAACATTTTGAGCAAAAGCCACATATAACAAGGTGACTTGAGCTTCTGAAGCATACAAAATCAGTCTCCTTTTGGAGTCACATGATTCAGGCACAGGGAGCATACAGTAAAGCTTGGAAAATGCAATTGTGGATGCAGAAAATACCCTTCACTTTCTTCTGCAATTATCTGCCCTACCTTCTCCCAAGGTTCCAGGCTTCCATCAAAAATCTCTTCCAGCCGAAACCGGTTTGGCTCAATGGATAGAGCGTCGGCTTGGGGACTGAAAGGTCCCGGGTTCGATTCCGGTCAGGGGCATGTACCTTGGTTGCGGGCATATCCCCAGTAGGGGGTATGCAAGAGGCAGCTGATCGATGATTCCCATCGATGTTTCTAACTATCTCTCTCCCTTACTCTCTGTACAAAATCAATAATATATATATATATATATATATATATATATATATATATATATATATATATATATATATATATAAAGCTCTTCCAGCAGGCCAGTGCAACTCAGTGGTTGGCTCTATCCCCAGAGGGGATGTGCAGGAGGCCGCCAATCAATGATTTCTCTCATCTGTTTTTATCTCTCTATCCCTCTTCCTTCCTCCCTCTAAAAATAAAAAGAAATAAATTTTTTAAAAAAAATCTCTTCCAAGAATCCTGTGGTATTCACTACATTTCCACCTGTGGCTGATGTTCCAAAGTGATTTTGCTTGAAATTTCAAGATGTGTCTCCTGCACAAGTAGACAACGGCTTACATTCACTTCCCTAATGAGTTGATTGAACTTAATTGGCCTAGCCTCAGGAATTCTCTTTTCCGCTCTATCACACTAGAGATTTCCTAACCTCATTGCCTTTCCGGCCTTCAGGCTCACTGACAGCAATGAGCCCTGCCACCAATGGGGCTCCTGGCAGCACAGCCGCTTCCTGCTCCCCACCTCCCGAAAAATACCCTCCGGGGTAGCCTCTGGTTGCACATTAGAAACACCTCAGCAACTTGAACTCTGTACAATGCCTTACTTCGCCCACTCCGAGATTCAGAATCGATTTGGGAAAAGGCCTGGCATGTGTGTATGTGTGTGTATTTTCTTTTAAATATATATTTTATTTTTTTACAGAGAGAAAGGGAGAGGGAGAGTTAGAAACATTGATGAGAAACACCAGTCAGCTGCCTCCTGCACGCCCCCCATTGGGTATGTGCCACAACCAAGGTACATGCCCTTGACCAGAATCGAACCTGGGACCCTTAAGTCTGCAGGGAAATGCCCTATCCACTGAGCCAAACTGGTTAGAGCCATATATTTTTTGTTTTGTTTTGTCATTAATCCTCATCCGAGGTTATTTTTTCCAATAACTTTTAGAGAGAGTGGAAGGGACAGAGAGAGAAGCATTGATGTGAGAAACATCAGAAACATCTGACTTTTTGCCTCCCGAACACACTCTGATAGGGCTGGGAATCAAACCTGCAGCCCAGGTACTTCCCCTTGACTAGGAATTGAACCCAAGACCCTTTGGTGTGCAGGCTGTCATTCTAACTATCCAGCAACACCAGCCAGGGGCGTAAGTTTTTTTCTAGCCTTCCCAAATACACACACACACACACACACACACACACATTTTTTTTTTTTTGGGGGGGGGGTATAGCAAAAGGTGGAAATTTATTGAGAAACAAGCACAGACTCCCATGTGGAAAAGGGAAGAGTCCCATTGATCCCTTTTCTCCATGGTTAATAAAGGCTGCAGATCTTTTTTCTTTTTCTTTTTTTTAATACATTTTATTGATTTTGTACAGAGAGTAAGGGAGAGAGATAGTTAGAAACATCAATGAGAGTCATCTATCAGCTGCACACCCCCTACTGGGGATATGCCCGCAACCAAGGTACATGCCCTTGACCAGAATCAACCCGGGACCTTTCAGTCCCCAAGCCAACACTCTATCCATTGAGCCAAACCGGTTTCGGCAAGGCTGCAGATCTTTGTGCTTTGATATCACCTCTAATTGCTCACTATCTCCCTAGATTGGTTACTATAGCAACTTGAGAGCTCAAACCTCACATGAAGTACGTGAGGTTCCCTCCTTTTTCTCCCCATTGTTTCCCTATTCCCTCTAAAAATACATTTTTATTGATTTCAGAGAGGAAGGGAGGAGACACAGAAACATCTATGATGAGAATCAACTGACTGCCTCCTACGTGCCCCACACTGGGGATGTAGCCTGCAACACAGCATGTGCCCTTGACCGGAATGGAACTGTGACTTCCTGGTTCATAGGTCAATGCTCAACCACTGGTCCATACTGGCCCGGCCCGAATGATTTTAATACCACTAGGTTAAAGAATCAGATCTTGAATGGCTTGAAGCTAAGAGATTTATTCCCTATATTGAACTTTGTATATTCTATTATCATAGGCTATATTATACTTTTCCCATCTGTGACTAAAACAGGCCTTTGAGAATTGGCCGTTACCAAAAGAACTCAGACTCCTTTCCTCTACAAGCTTTTGCGAAGGGCTTCTTGAACTTTGTCATTTCTAAGATGTTTGGTTTCCCCAGAGGGTAATTTATTGAATGTGGAGGGGTTTTTTTTGTTTTTTTAAAATATATTTTTATTGATTTTGTACAGAGAGGAAGGGAGAGAGAAAGCTAGAAACATCCATGAGAGTCATCGATCAGCTGCCTCTTGCACACCCCCCCACTGGGAATATGCCCACAACCAAGGTACATGCCCTTGACCGGAATCGAACCCGGGACCTTTCCGTCCCCAAGCCAACGTGCTATCCATTGAGCCAAACCGGTCCTGGCTGAATGTGGAGTTTTAATTTTGACTTCAGAGCAGGTATTCCGGGCTGTTTCTGGCAGGAAGCAGGCTGGGACTCAGGGAGAGGCGGTGTTCAGGGCTAACTGCCAGGCAGGGAGACCCCCCCCCCCCCCGGAGAAGGGGAGGGGGGGACTTGGTGGGAGGAAAGCCCATTTCCCTTCTCCACAGCTCAACAGCTTTTCTCTCTCCTTTGGGCATTAAACTTGCTATTCCTTTAAATTGCTATTCCTTTGAGATTGTCCATAAGAAGGACAAAGGGGAACCGATTGTTAAAACGGACAAAAACACTGCTCAGAACCAGACTCGAACAGCCCAATGCCAAGTGTCCGGCGGTTTGGAAGTAGCCCGGCACCCAAACACCACTTGCGCCCATTTTGTCCTGGATGTGAGTGCAGCGACACCCTCACATGCTCACCTACAAAAGAGCTTTAGGATGCCTGACCTGTAGAGGGTGGTGGGGGCAGGGTTACTGGGGAGACAAAGAACCTGGGACAGTGCCTACCCCATCCTCTGTGGCCCGGCCCCCGAACTCTTCAGCACATTTCTGTCAGACGCTCTTAGAACTGCGGAGTGAGGCCACTGGATAAGGCAAAAGGAGGCTGCCGGAACTGAGAGGATAAATAATTGCATATGATCTCCAGCTGGGGTTTACAGAACCAGAGTGTAAACCTGCACCTCATTTTTGCTGGTTTGCCCTCCCTCAAATGTAAATGTATTTACTGTGTAACAGAAAGATTGGAAGACTCACAGGTCAGAAGTGGGCACTGAAAAGCTCTGCCCACATGAGTGCAAGTGAGGACCCATAGCCCCTACTCTCGGCCTTTAACCCGCACCAGCCTCTCTACCCAAATCCCTTTGGCTGCTCCAGCCCCTACTTTCCCTATAACAAGTCCCACCCCAATCAAACGGCCACCTAGGATTTGTTTTCTGATACCTATGTCATTTACCACCTAGAATTAAGTCCCCACCAAATGGCCAGAGCCATGGCTTTTAACGTGTGCACCTTTCTTCAGAAGCTCTCCCTCTGGCCGGCTATGGAATGCAGGTATTTCAGAAGACTCCATTAACTTCGCAAATAAAAACAAGCACAACTACTAACATTTTATTTTCCATCCTTAACTTACAAATTATAAAAAAGAAAAAAAATGACTTTTGATCTGTTTACAAAGTCCCCACTTCCAAAAAAAAATAAGACAGAGGGTGGCAGTGTTGATTCATTTTAGAGAAAAGACACCCTTGAGAATCCAATCACATTACATGCCAAGAATTCTAGAGGACACATTGGTTATATCAAGAACAAACAAGTTAAACATGTTCACCTGACTTTAGACTGAACTAAAAGTTAAAAAAATAAAAATACACACATAGGGCAACAGCAAGGTCCTTAAGTCCCCTTAGAGAAAAATATGAAAAAAATAAGGTAGGGCCCCCTAATCCACCTCCTCAATGGTGGGGCCAGAGCCAGAAGCCCCTTTGGGGGCCTGAGCCCCAAAGCCAGCAGCCCCGGGGCCCCCCGCACCCTGGTACAGTCCGCTGATGATGGGGTTACACACCTGCTCCAGCTCCTTCCTCTTGTGCTCGAACTCCTCCTTCTCCGCCAGCGTGTTGGCGTCCAGCCAGGAGATGACCTCCTGGCACTTGTCCAGCACCTTCTTCTTGTCCGCCTCGCTGATCTTGCCCTTGAGGCCCTCGTCCTCCACGGCGCTCTTCATGTTGAAGGCGTAGGACTCCAGGGCGTTCTTGGCGGCCACCCTCTCGCGCTGCACCTCGTCCTCGGCCTTGTACCTCTCGGCCTCCTGCACCATGCGCTCGATGTCCTCCTTGCTCAGGCGGCCCTTGTCGTTGGTGATGGTGATCTTGTTGGCCTTGCCGGTGCTCTTGTCCATGGCCGTGACGTTCAGGATGCCATTGGCGTCGATGTCAAAGGTCACCTCGATCTGGGGCACGCCCCTGGGGGCCGGTGGGATGCCGCTGAGCTCGAAGCGCCCCAGCAGGTTGTTGTCCCTGGTCATGGCCCTCTCGCCCTCGAACACCTGGATCAGCACGCCCGGCTGGTTGTCCGAGTAGGTGGTGAAGATCTGCGTCTGCTTGGTGGGGATGGTGGAGTTGCGCTTGATGAGGGCGGTCATCACGCCCCCGGCCGTCTCCAGCCCCAGCGACAGGGGCGCCACGTCCAGCAGCAGCAGGTCCTGCACGTTCTCGGACTTGTCCCCCATCAGGATGGCCGCCTGCACCGCCGCCCCGTAGGCCACCGCCTCGTCGGGGTTGATGCTCTTGTTGAGGTCGCGCCCGTTGAAGAAGTCCTGCAGCAGCTTCTGCACCTTGGGGATGCGGGTGGAGCCCCCCACCAGCACCAGGTCGTGGATCTGGGCCTTGTCCAGCTTGGCGTCGCGCAGCGCCTTCTCCACGGGCTCCAGCGTGCCCCGGAACAGGTCCGAGCACAGCTCCTCGAACCGCGCCCTGGTGATGGACGTGTAGAAGTCGATGCCCTCGAACAGCGAGTCGATCTCCAGGCTGGCCTGCGTGCTGGACGACAGGGTCCTCTTGGCCCGCTCGCAGGCGGTGCGCAGCCGCCGCACGGCCCGCTTGTTCTGGCTGATGTCCTTCTTGTGCTTGCGCTTGAACTCCTCCACGAAGTGGTTCACCAGCCTGTTGTCAAAGTCCTCGCCGCCCAGGTGGGTGTCGCCGGCCGTGGACTTCACCTCGAAGATGCCGTCGTCGATAGTCAGGATGGACACGTCGAACGTGCCCCCGCCCAGGTCGAAGATGAGCACGTTGCGCTCCCCCTTGCCCGTGCGGTCCAGGCCGTAGGCGATGGCGGCCGCCGTGGGCTCGTTGATGATCCGCAGCACGTTCAGCCCCGCGATCACCCCCGCGTCCTTGGTGGCCTGGCGCTGCGAGTCGTTGAAGTAGGCCGGCACGGTGATCACCGCGTTGGTCACCGCGTAGCCCAGGTACGCCTCGGCGATCTCCTTCATCTTGGTCAGCACCATGGACGAGATCTCCTCGGGGAAGAAGGCCTTGGTCTCCCCCTTGTAGCTCACCTGCACCTTGGGCTTGTCGCCGTCGCTGATCACCTGGAACGGCCAGTGCTTCATGTCCGACTGCACCACCGCGTCGCCGAACTTGCGGCCGATCAGCCGCTTGGCGTCGAACACCGTGTTCTGCGGGTTCAGCGCCACCTGGTTCTTGGCCGCGTCCCCGATGAGCCGCTCGGTGTCGGTGAAGGCCACGTAGCTGGGCGTGGTGCGGTTGCCCTGGTCGTTGGCGATGATCTCCACCTTGCCGTGCTGGAACACCCCCACGCACGAGTACGTGGTGCCCAGGTCGATGCCGATGGCCGTGGTTTTAGCCATGCCGGCGCCCTGCTCTCTCGCCGCGCTGGGCTCGGCCTTTCCTGGAAGCGGCGGTCCCGGCCGGGAACGGGAACGGGAACGGGAACGGGAACGGGAACGGGAACGGGAAGCGCGGTCTCTTCCGAAGCGGGAGGCTGCCGCGGGCTGCGGAGGCCGGTCCTCGGAGCTGCGGGTCTGCGGAGGGCGGGCGGCGACCACCGGCGGGAAGAGCGCGGGGCGGGCAGGTCGTGGCGGGCTCGCTGTTCCCTGGGGCGGGCGCTGCGCTTATAACCCCCATCGAGCCACGCCCCCCGCCCGCGCTCGCCCAATCCCCGGGCTCGGCGGGGCGGCGGGTCGGGAAGGTTCCAGGGGCTTCCCGGCGCGCCCGGCCCCCAGGCTCCCTCTGGCCAATCAGCGCCCTGGGCGCCGCCCTCCCAGAACTCTCCAGACGCTTCTGGGCCCGAGGGGCGGGGCGCGTCCGCCGGGGAGGCAGTGGCCTGGGAAGTGGGGTGCTGGCGCCGCCCTCTCTGTGGGGTCCCGCCCCCGCGCCCGCCGCCCAGCTGAATCGGCCTGGGAGAGGGTGTAGGGTGGTGGCGCTCTAGCTGGTTGGTTTCCGAGCGGAAACTGCCGGGGTTTCTTCAGGAGGGCGGGTATTGCGGGCCAAGGCGACTCTGATTGGCCCTTGGCCCTGACGGACGCGGCGCTGGGGCCGCTCGCCGGGTCCCGGCAGCCGCGGCGGCTGCGGAGGGCGGCCTCGGCCCTCACGGCGTTTCCCTGCTCGTTTGTAAACCGGGAAGAAAAGAGGTCATGCGATATCGTTTTGATATCAAGTTTACAAGGAATATCTGGGGGTGGGAACATCTAAATTTCCAAAAGAAAAGCAATCAGGTAAATAGGCAGCTCTTCCCCCCATATTTTATTATTTTAAATACATTTTTTATTGTCTGGAGTATTACAGATTATCTTATTTTTCTCCCCTTACCCGCTCCTCCCAGCCCCTCACACCTTCCGGAACTGGCAGTTCTTAAACTGGAAGAGGGAACGTGCTGGGTGGGGGAGGGAAGGAGCCGGGCGGGGGGAGGGGGGAGCAGGGAGGGGGGAGCGAAAGGGTGGGGGAGAAAGGCCTGCCGGGTCCTCTGCGTCCCTGTTCTCCCCCAGTCTCTCCTCCCCTTTGCCTGGGGCCAGCCTCCCGCCAGAGAAAGGAACAAATGTTTTGCTATAGAATTTGTCGAGAAGGCCTTTCGGGCTTCCCTCTCACTCATCCTTCGGGGCCTGGTCCCAGCCTCTCCCTCCCGCCTCTCTGCCTTCTTTCTGGCTTCAGCTGCGTGTGGCCTAGGCCCAGGGTTAGCCTCAGTCCCTGCAGCCCGCAGGCCCTCCCAGGATTTTTAAATAAATGCGATGGTGAGTCTGCCAGAGAGGAGTGTGCGGGATGTTCAGTTCTCTTTAACACCATGGCCAGGTGGCTGTGGACCCAGGAACCAGGAGGTCAAGGTTCAATTCCCAGCACATGCCCTGGTTCCACTGGATCCCCAGGAGGGGGTCAAGGAGGGGCAGCTGACCAATGATTCTCTCTCATCATTGATCTCCCACCCCATCCTCTCCGAAAACAATAAAATATATGTGTATATTGAACAGTATCATGGCGCAGCTGGTCGGCAGGGGGCCAGTCTTAAGCTAACAGGCGGGAATCACCCAGTGAGGTGGGAGGGTTGGGGGGACCCAGGCTCCAGTTCCAACTCCTCTAAACTTCAGGTTATTTGCGGTGCACATAATTCACTCACTTGCTTATCTTGTCCCCCATTCCAACTCAACTGCGCATTCCCCTCCCTTCTGTCTGAAAGATGGTCACTGGTCATTTATTTTGGCTTTTTTCCTTGTTCATCCTTTTGGGCATCAGGACCCCTTGTTAGGTGCCTGAAATGAAAATGTGAGGGACATTAAAGCAAATGTAAGGCCCTAGCTAGTTTGGCTCAGTGGATAGAGTGTGGGCTTGTGGACTGAAGGGTCCCGGGTTCGATTCCAGTCAAGGGCACATGCCTGGGTTACGGGCTCAATCCCCATTGGGAGGCGTGCAGGAGGCGGCCGGTCAATGATTGTCTCTCATCATTGATGCTTCTTTCTCTCCCTTCCTCTCTGAAACGAATAAAATATGTTTTAAAAAGTAAAGCAAAAGTAAGGGGCTCACAACCCACTGAAAGGACGTTGCTACAGCCACGTGTCTTTTTTTGGCTAAACCCTTACCCGAGGATGTGTTTTTATTGATTTTTAGAGAGAGGAAGGGAAAGAGAGAAACATCAATGGGTTGCCTCCTGGCGCCTGGGGATCAAACCTGAAACCCACTTATGTGTCCGGATCAGCAGTACAGGAGGGTGCTCCACCAGCAGAGCCGCCGGACAGGCCCACCCATGTGTATTTTTAAAATTGAATTTGTGCGGGGGGTATTGGTTAATACCAATAAGTAGTTTCAAGTGTGTAATCTATAATAGTCACCAGTGTATTGTGTGCTCACTCAAAGTCAAGTCTCCTGCCACCATTCATCCCCCCGGACCCTCTTCTGCCTGCCCACCCTGTATCCACAGCTCAGAAAACGTCAGCGTGCAAGCGGGAGGGGCCTTTTACCGAAGGGAAGCAGTCTTGCTTTTGAACATCTTGTTCAATTGGCATTACACTCACACACACTCACACTCACACACACACACACACACACGCACGCACATACACCATCAAAACACCAAGCCAAGGACATCCAGCTGTTTTTTTCTCTTTTAATTTGTCTTTATTGTTGAAAGTATTATAAATACCCCCCTTCTCCCCACATTGACTTCCTCAAGTGTCACCCCTGTCGGCTCCCCCTCAAGCCTACTGCACTATTTTTGTTGTTGTTAATCCTCACCAGAGGAGTTTTTTCCTTGCTTTTCAGCGATTAGAGGGGAGTCAGGGGGAAAGAGAGAAATGTCAACTGGTTAAATCTGATAGGGATAAGCCAAAGACCCGTGGGTGCTGGTGCTGGTGCTGGGCCAACACTCTTAACCACTGAGTCACACTGACCAGGCTAGTTATGATTTACTCAAAATGATCTAAAGTAATGTTGCAAAAGGTTGCTGGAAAGATACTGTGTGTGTGGTGTGTGGCCCTGGCCGGTGTGGGTTACTGGTTGGAGTGTCAGCACAAGCACCAAAGGGTCTCGGGTTTGATTCCTGGTCAAGGGCACCTATCTGGGTTGCCAGTGGAGCCCTGTATGCCTGGCTGGTGAGGGCACGTGGGGAGGCAGCCAATGGCTGATGTTTCTCCGCTCAACACGCACACCTTCCCTCTTCCCTTTCACTCTTTGAGGAATAATAAAAAAATCAATGGAAAAAATATCTTTGGGTGAGGATTATCAACAAAAATAGAAAAGACGCTGAGTGTGTTTGTAAGTAGTAACCTTTTTTTACTCCAGTTGTAGCTCCCTAATGAATCAAATCTAAGAAATTTTCTATTTCTTTATATAATCTGGGAATTCTTCAAACTTCCATCTTTTTTGTTTTATATTTTATTAATTTTTTAATACAGAGGGATAGATAATTAGAAACATCAATGAGAGAGAAACACCCATCAGCTGCCTCCTGCACACCCCCTACTGGGGATGTGCCCGCAACCAAGGTACATGCCCTTGACTGGAATCAAGTCCGCAGGCCAACACTCTACCACTGAGCCAAACCGGTTTGGGCCAAACTTCCATCTTAACTGCCCAATGTATGAGCACTTACCCAGACTCCTTAAGCCTCCCCACCTCTCCGTTCTGTAGCTTCCTCACATCAGCTGCTACCAGCTGCAGCCTAATTCTCTCCTTCCTTCTCTACAAATCTGCAGTTTGGAATACTTTTTTTTTTTAAAGTTTGTGTTGTTATTAATCCTCTCTGGAGGATATTTTCCCATTAACTCCTTTTTTAGAGAGAGTGGAAGGGAGGGGAGAGACAGAAACATCTATGTGAAAGAGACACATCAGTTGGTTGCCTCCCACATGGCCCTGGTTGGGGATTGAGATTCCATCTGGAATCGAACCTAGCACCGTTCAGTCTGAGAGCCAGTTCTATCGCTGAGCCAAGCGAGGGCTGGAATGCTTCCGTATTGGTTGGAAGCAAAGGGCGGCACTGTCTCTACTGCCTGGCAGGAAAACTTGGTGATGGGGCTCAACTCTCCCTCCTGGTGGAAGAGCAGGAAAAATCTACTAGAAATGCTGTTTTCCATGAATCACAGTCATCTGCACTATAGCTTAACTACTTTTTGAAAATATCTCTGTGGATTGAGCTGGAAACCTAAACATCTAGATATATTTGTTTTCTATTTCCTGGGAAGAAGGGAGTCTCTTTAGTTTTTGCCTTTCAAATACACTGATGCTTCCCATGGCAAGAACCTAGTCACAGCCCAGCCAGTGTGGCTCAGTGGTTGAACATCAACCTATGAGCCAGGAGGTCACAGTTCCATTCCTGGTCAGGGCACAGGCCCGTGTTGTGAGCTCAATCCCCAGTTAGGGGTGTGAGGGAGGCAGCCAATCAGTGATTCTCATCATTGATGTTTCTATCTCTCTCCCTCTCCCTCCCTTTCTGAAATCAATAAAAATAAATATATTTTTTAAAAAGAAAATTACTGACATTTCAAAAGTATGTTATCTTTTTTTTTTTTTCAAAAGTATGTTATCTTAAATGTGTGAAAGAAAAGAGCCACATGCTGACCTGACAAGCTCAGGGGGAGGCCTGCGTGGCAGTCTTACAAACTCGGACCTAAAGTAACCACAAAAGCCGGGGCCGGTTTGGCACAATGGATAGAGACTCGGCTTGGGGACTGAAGGATCCCAGGTTTGATTCTGGTCAAGGGCATGTACCTTGCTTGCGGGCATATCTCAGTAGGGGGTGTGCAAGAGGCGGCTGATCGATGACTCTCTCATCGATGTTTCTAACTATCTCTCTCCCTTCCTCTCTGTATAAAATCAATAAAATATATTTTTAAAAAAATAAAAAAATAAAGTAACCACAAAAGACGGTTTGAAAATTAAATATTTAACTACAAACAGGTTACAGTGGGTAGTCCTGTCCTAGACCCATATTTCACCTGACAAAGATCAACTTAGATCTCCTTTACTGAGCCCATTTGCCTTCCTGCCTCTAAGATAACACATCTGTGAGAAGTCTGGGTAACTTATAACTTCCTTTTTACTCGGTCCCTCAGGGCACAACAAATGGTCTCGAGACATTCCCTCATTGTTATTGTTATCAAGGTAATTGTCAACTGTTAATTAGAGTATCCTGTATCCATCTCTGTGAAAGAAGCTCCTGTCCATCATTTCACCTTTTACCCTATCGCAGAGGTCCCCCCCTTTGCTCTGTCCCACCTCCTTAATCTATCACCAATGAATTTCATGTAACCCACCTATGTCCCTCCTTTGATTTCAGTGTATAAATATAGAACTATAACCCGCCATTCTTCAGAGCATTATCTCAATCCTTTGAGGTTCTGCTTCCTGGCATATGTTGACAGTTTGGCTCAAATAAACTCACAAAAATTCTTCACAGGTTTCAATGGTTTTTTTCTGTTAACATTTGGCAACATCAGCAGGATTCCAAAGAAGCTCACTCAGGACCGCCTTGCGGACTAGGCCTCGGTGCTAGGACCCAGCAGGGGCCCATGGAGCCCCGCCGGCTCCCGCCGTAGCAGGTGAATTTGATGAGCTGTCTCTTGGATCCAGGACCTTCCCTTGTTAGTGGTAGTGGGTCTCACTTTATTTGAGTTGTGTTTTAAAATCCTGGAGGTGGAACTAAGACTAAGGGTTAATAGAACCCAGGTTAAGGCAAGACTGGAGGAAAACCAGGTGGCTGGTTTTGATTTTGGTTTTTCTTTTTTTTTTTTTTTTTTTTCTTTTTTTAATATATTTTATTGATTTTTAACAGAGAGGAAGAGAGAGAGATAGAGAGCTAGAAACGTCGATGAGAGAGAAACATCGGCCAGCTGCCTCTTGCACACCCCCTACTGGAGATGTGCCCGCAACCAATGTACATGCCCTTGACCGGAATCGAACCTGGGACCTTTCAGTCCGCAGACCGACGCTCTACCACTGAGCCAAACCGGCTTCGGCTGATTTTGGTTTTTCAATTGGAATTGCTTTCTGAGAGTCTGAGCAAAAAACCTTTGCTAAACTCGTTCAGCTCAAAAGATAAAGGGGCACATCCTCCCTCCTGCCCGATTCTCGGGTGTTCCTAGGCGACTAAGAACCTTGTGGAGGTGTCAGAGGTCATCCCTCACGCTGTGAAGGAGCCCCATAGGGAAATTCCAACTCAACTGTAATTAACTGCCTGGCTCATCCGGGGGAGCGCCCATAAGGCCTGGTAAGCCAGCGCCCCGAGCCCTTCTGGCTGTTTTAGACAGCCAGGAGGGAAACCAAGGCACATAAGAGGGTTGAATTGCAACATGAGGGGTGACAGCCTCATGGAGCTCATCCCATAAGCAGTACAGTTTGCAACCCACTACATGACACCCCTAGAAAGATTTGCTCAGACTCTACAGATATTCAATAATAATAAAAAATTTTAGCTGAAACCAGTTTGGCTCAGTGGTAGAGCGTCGGTCTGCAGACTGAAAGGTCCAGGTTCAATTCCAGTCAGGGGCATGTACATTGTTTGCAGGCACATCCCTGGTAGGGAGTGTGCAGGAGGCAGCTGGTCGATGTTTCTCTCTCATCGACGTTTCTAGCTCTCTATCACTCTCCCTTCCTCTCTGTAAAAAATCAATAAAATATATATTTAAAAAAATAATAATAAATTTTAAAGATGGGAAATTGCACCTCTGAGGTTGCTAAACCCCAAGAATCCCAGCCCCCTGTTAACACTCCAGCAGGGTACATGTACAATCCATATGGAATTTCAACTTGCAAGTATTTACAAAAATGGGAAAATTTAACTAAAAATGATACCAACTTGAAATGGCCAAAGTGGGGAACTTTTGACACTCCCAAATTGATTTTTCTGCGCGCTCAATTAGAAAAAGCTGGCTCTAAAATTAAATTAAATGAATGGGAAGTTTATCTTGATTGGAAATTAGAGGCTTCTAGGGGAGTATTGGATAAAATATCTTCCCTACAAGACTTCAATAAGAAAATTTTGGAGACCATCTCTGAACTGAAGAAGGCCATTGAAGCAAGTAAGTGCCGAGACCCCACTCCTCCCCCTCTCACTGCTCCTCCGCTATACCCTTTGCTGTCTGAGCTTCCTTGCGCAGACTTACCCTCCATCTCTCTTCCTCCTCCTCCTACTTTTCCTCAACCACCATTCCGTGCTGATCTAGGGAAAATTGAGAATACAGACTCAGAGAAAGATGATTCAAGAATTCTAACAGCTCCTTTCCGGGAAAAGCCTGTTTCAGGTAGAGGGGACTAGAACAGAAATAAGAAACCTAGCTAAAGATTTTCCTGACCCTCTGCAGGACCCTGATGGGTTTGCAAAAGAATTAAATTTAACTGTTAGAACATACGATCCTGGCTATTCTGACCTGTTCCAATTATCATGTTTCCCCGAAAATAAGACATCCTCCAAAAATAAGACCTACTTACAGGTTTCCTTCTGAGTGAAATATAAGGCATTGCCCCGAAAATAAGATCCCCCGTAGGCTAAATATAAGAGATTTGCTCCATTGATTCTGAAAGAAATGGAATCACAAGAAATTCACCAGGAAACACAGAAATTGGATTGTTATGATGATGTTCCAGAAGATGATGACATGATTGTCATTGAATAAATGAATAAATTCTTGATACTGTAGGATTCACAGTTTGTCTGGTTTGTGTTGACAACTACCGTACTACCGTACCGTATACAGGTAATAAATTTCCTTTATTTTCATTTAACAATAAATGTGTACCGTATTCTTCTTCATGGAAAAATAAGACATCCCCTGAAAATAAGATCTAGCGTATCTTTGGGAGCAAAAATTAATATAAGACACTGTCTTATTTTCAGGGAAACAGGGTAACACACCAACTGGTTTTGAGAGCAAGGCAACAGAATGGCTGAATAAGGTTCACTAGAATACTCCTATAGATGATTTTTTAAAACAGAAAGAGACAGAGAAAAATTCAGGGACTTGGCCCACCAGTTTTATCAAGCCATACCTAAAATTTTTTCCTCTGAGAGTGGACTGGACCAAGATCCAGCAATGTAAAAGAAAGCCTGATGAACCAGTGCTTGATTTCTTTGAACATTTTGAAAAGACTTTCAAACGATATTCAGGTCTATCACCAGACAGTTTCAAGGATCATCAAAATGATCCCTTACTAAATTCGGCATTTTTGGAAGGACTAGATGAAGAACTTGTAACTCTGATCAAACAACAGAAATTGAACTGGCAGACTACCCATGCTGATGAACTGGCTCTTCTGGCTGATCAGCTATCTAAAACTCTCCAAAAGAAAGAAAAAGATAAAGTTACCCAAATTATAAACTTTCAGCTCCAACAATTAAGCAACCAAGCCAATTCTACTCCAAAATCTCTAAGAAAAGGAGAGAAAGGAGTCTGTTTTTACTGCAAAAAGCCAGGCCACCATAAGAAAGACTGTAGAAAACTGAAATGAGATTTGAAAAGAGAAAACAGACAGAAGCAAGCATAGGGCTGCTCCGAGGACTATGAGAGGGTACTTCCCCTTCTCCTTACTAATACTTTAGGAGAAATTAAAATTATCATAAAAGGAGAAGTTATTAAAGCCCTTGTGGATACTGGGGCCACTTTATCCGTTCCTAACCTTACCCATCTAAGTTTCCCTCTCCCTTGGAGCAAAGCTTCAATACACATGGTTGGGGTGTCTAACCAACCAATGACTGTTTTTAAGTCAGAACCCATCCCCTTTCAACTAGGGGGTGTTACGGGGCAACATATAGTCTTACTGGTCAAATCAGCCCCAATTCACCTGATAGGGAGAGATTTTCTTGAAACCCATGATGCTCATATATCTTTTTCCCAAAAAGGTGAAATGTATTTAGAACTAAATGAATCAGATACTGAACTAATTGGGAATATAATGATTTTAAAGGAACTTTCACCAGAGGAAAATAATCTTGAAACTGAACGTTTGTTGCAAAAAGTTCCCATGCAACTTTGGTCTCTTTCCAGTACAGATATTGGCAAGATTGAGTCAGCCACTCCTATTAAAATAACTATTGATAGTACTTTGCCTTTACCTAACATTCGCCAATACCCTCTAAGACCTGATGCACTAGCTGGAATTAAGCCCATTATACAATGTTACTTAAAAAGAGGTCTTATAATTCCATGTACAAGTCCCTGTAATTCTCCTATCTTTCCAGTAAAGAAACCAAATGGGAAAGGGTGGAGATTTGTGCAGGATCTCAGAGCTATAAATAGGATAGTTATTCCCAGACATCCTGTGGTTCCAAACCCACATACTTTATTATCAACTATTCCTGAGGACTGCCAATATTTTTCAGTAATAGATTTATGTAGTGCTTTTTTCAGCATTCTTGTAGAAAAGGACAGTCAATATCTCTTTGCTTTCACTTGGGAAGATCAACAATTTACTTGGACTGTGCTGCCCCAAAGATATACAGAAAGTCCCACCTATTTCTCCCAGATATCAAAAGCTGATCTAAGTGATGTTAAATTTCCTAGAGATTTCACTCTAATTCAGTATGTGGATGATTTACTTGTATGCTCTAGGACATTACTAGACTCTCAAAAGGACACAATTTACTTACTACAACAGCTAGCTGTAAAAGGACATAAGGTCTCAAAAGTAAGCAATTTTGCTTACTCAAGAAAAATACCTTGACCACCGCATATCAAAGCATGGCCTATTGCTTAACCCGGAAAGACTTAGAGGAATCCTATCTTTCCCTCTTCCAAAAACAAAAAAGCAGCTTAGAGGATTCCTGGACTTGCCCGGATATTGTAGAAATTGGGTTCCAAGCTTTTCATTGGTAGCCCAGCCTCTCTATGCCCTGTTAAAGTCAGACACACCTGATCCAATTCAGTGGAACCCTGAAGGGAAACAAGCTGTTGAGACTCTGAAGGAGGTACTGTCCTGAGCTCCTGCTCTGGGGCATCCAAACTATAAACTCCCCTTCTTCCTTTTCACACATGAAAGTAAGGGCAATGCTTTAGGAGTTCTAACTCAGAAACACGGAGACCGCCATAGACCTATAGTGTACTATAGTCAGCAACTAGATTCAGCTACAGCCTTGCTATGTAAACAGACAGAAGAGACAGTCATGGGCTCCCCTTTAACTATATAAGTACCTCATTCTGTTGAATCCTTGCTGAACTCTCATCACACTCAACACTGCTCTGTCAGTGACTGGCTTCTTATGAAGTACTCCTGCTCTCTGCACCTAATATTACTTTAACTAGGTGTAATCGCCTTAACCCTGCCACGTGGTTACCCTCTTTACAGGATGGAGACACCCACAACTGTGTTTTACTTACTGACCACCTTCTTACTCCTAGGAATGATTTACAGGAAACTCCTATTGATAATGCTGACTTCATTTGGCTCACAGATGGATCCTATCTAAAAATGAGGGTCTTATTATTCTTATGCATTAAAAATGACCAGTAGACCCTTTTAAATTATATTTACTACCTTAAGCTTGCAAGGATATAGATTTATGTTGTGAACTGTGGATATATTTACCTCTTGAAAGGACTTTGGCACTAAAATTCAAAAGAATGAAAAAGGGTGATCCAGCCAAATAAGCAAGTCCTCATGGCGATGCAGAGGACACTTCGTGATCAAAGGATTTCTTTCTTTTTGGAGCTTCCTGTGTTCGCACTGCAGATACTTCCACGTTGTGGCATTTTAAAGACTCACTGCGTTTCTTAGGCCCTCCCCACGGAAGTGGGGGTAGTAAGCAGAGTGTAACTACAGATTGTGAATATATTTATTTTCAAGTTGCATTCTTTGTCTTTTTAAGCAATCACATTTCCAGAGAACTCAAGCTTTCGTAGTGGAAATTCCTCCCTAAACTGTCTCAACAGTCTCGTTGCCCTCCATTCGTCTCAAGCTGTTTGTCTCAAGACGCCTTCGTGCAGGGTTGGATTTTTATCTAACTCTCCTTTTTCTAATCTTGTTAGATAAATTAGGTCATATGGTTAAAAAAAAAAAAAAAAAGGATGAACAAGGACATTTCCGAGCTGGATATGCCATAGCTTTCATGGTGGATATAATTGAAAGTTCTTATCTGCCTGGAATCAGATCTGCCCAGCAAGCTGAACTCATTGCTTTGACTCGGGCTTGTCAATTGGCCAAAGGTCAGGTAGCCAATCTCTACACTGATAGTCGCTATGCATTTGGTGTAGCTCATGACTTTGGAATGTTATGGAAGCAGCGAGGCTTCTTAACTTCCTCTGGGCAGCCCATAAAAAATGGAAACCTGGTTGCAGAACTTTTTTATTTTTTTATTTTTAAATATATATATTTTATTGATTTTTTACAGAGAGGAAGAGAGAGGTACAGAGAGTTAGAAACATCGATGAGAGAGAATCATCAATCAGCTGCCTCTTACACACCCCCTACTGGGGATGTGCCCGCAACCAAGGTACATACCCTTGACCAGAATCGAACCCGGGACCTTTCGGTCCTCAGGCCAACGTTCTATGCACTGAGTCAAACCGGTTTCAGCAAAACTTTTAGATGCCTTACAGCAACCAAAACAATTGACAATTATAAAAATCCCAGGGCATTCTAAAGCCAGCACCGTGGAAGCGAAAGGAAATCATTTTGCTGATGCTGCAGTTAAGCAGGCAGCATTGAATAGTCAAGTTATCCAGACTCAAAAATGTTCTTTATTTCCTATTAAATCAATAAAAGATTATCTTTTACACTTTCAACACACAGCCACGGAAGATGAAAAGAGAATATGGCAACAAAAAGGGGAAACTTTTTTTTTTTTTAAATATATTTTATTGATTTTGTACAGAGAGGAAGGGAGAGAGATAGAGAGTTAGAAACATCGATGAGAGAGAGTCATCGATCAGCTGCCTCTTGCACACCCCCTACTGGGGATATGCCCGCAACCAAGGTACATGCCCTTGACCGGAATCGAACCCGGGACCTTTCAGTCCCCAAGCCAACGCTCTATCCATTGAGCCAACCGGTCCCGGCTAAAAAAAGGGGAAACTTTTGACCTAGACAGACAGATATGTCTTGGACCCAATCAGAAACCTATTTTACCTATAGGGGCCCAACTACCTGTACTTCAACATGTAATGAGCTGACACATTGGGGTCCTGAAAAGATGATATCATGGAGTAAACAATATTACTGGAAACCTCCTACAGTAGCTCATAAAGTGTACAGTAAATGCTCTATCTGTCCAAAATATAACCCAGGAAAACCACTCCATGGATCCCAAGGACACTTTCCGCTTCCTTTGGGCCCATTTGAGATATGGCAATTGGATTTTATCCAAATGCCATCATTTTAAGGTTACAAATATATATTGGTGATGATTTGTATGTTTTCTCACTGGGTTGAGGCATTCCCTTGCAGGAGAGCAACAGCTTAACAATTGGTAAATTGTTACTAGAAAAAATAATTCCTAATTGGGGAATTCCCTCTTGAGTTGCATAGTGACTGAGGGACTCATTTCACTGGGCAAATAATAAAGTCCATCTGTAATATTTGGCCTATACTACAGCATTTCCATTGTGCCTATCACCCCCAGTCTTCTGGACTGGTGGAACGTACCAACGGTATAATCAAAACTCAACTAGCCAAAATTTCAGAAGCCTTTCATCTCCCCTGGACAAAAGCTCTCCCTATAGTACTCGTCAACATGAGATCTACTCCTTTTGGTAAACATAAGCTTTCTCCTCATGAAATAGTCACTGGTTGCCCTATGCATCTGGATGAAGGAGCATATGAACCAACTTTACTAAAAGGAGACATTTTACATTACTCTCAAGGGCTTATTAACCAACTTAAAGAAACTGATAAATTGGTAACAGATTCATTTCACAGTGTGTTCCCGGGAGAAGAAGATTTCAAAGATCATGGCTTACAAGTAGGAGATTTGGTATTTTGGAAAAGACATCAAATAAAAGATTCTCCAACCTCGTTGGAAGGGATCTTACCAGGTATTACTAACTAACCCATGTGCACCTAAACTTAAAGGAGTTAGCTCATGGATTCACATTTCTCATTTAAAAAAGGCACCTGTCTGTGAATGGATGTCTACTCCCATCTCTGACACCCATCTCTGTCTGCAGTGGAGATCAAGATTTTTCAAGGACTGAGAACTTTCAGCCGAGAACTTTCGAGGACGAGAAGTCACCGACCATCGAGGCAGACAGCTATCCCAAGACGACGTCAACAAGGCCTGTATGTTCACAAACTGATACTGCTTGAACCTTGTTTTTATATCATCTGATTGTTATTGGTTGAATGTATATAAAATGATTTTCATATTATTATTATTATTATCCTTATGGTTCCCTAGTGGAAATAATATCTGCCTCCCCAGACCTCCTCCCTTATTAGATATGAAAAATTTAAGTTGGATACCTGCTAATCTTTCCCATCTAGTACACAATGATGTTCTGGTTATCAGGTATGATAGTGAAATCAATGCTTTGTTAGTCACACATTGGTCTTCTAGTATCAATATAAGCTTTGGTACATTTTTTTCTGGCTATATCTACTATAAAGGACCAACCTTAAGCAAATACCTCCAAGAACACCTCCCTGATACTTCCACTGGTAGAATTGTATATGGATCTAACCTGGTTGGATATTGTATGGCTATAGAGATGGATGATGAGCAGCTAAGAAAAACACCTGGATATGATGGCCAAAGGCTTGCAGCAGCCTGTCCTATCTGTCATTGCATATCTTGTCCTCAGACTCACCAGCCATGTTCTTGTGGCTGGGTGTCTGTGAAGCAAGAAAAAAATCAGTGGGTCCCCATTTCAGAAATTATTGGCATTACTTGGTGGGTAGAGATGACCGCTCCCCCATCCTTGCATCCTGGACGCTTGTGGGAAGCCCTATGGAATATTCAAACTCTAGCTCATTTGGGGGTCACCTCCACCCATTTAACTATGGCATGGGAAACTCAACATTTTTGGGTCCACTCAGTATACCCTAACTGCTCCCAAGCCATAGCTACTCAATGGCAACAACATTCCTGGTGGATCCAGCAACAGTGGCCCCTAAAAGAAGGAAAAGGGGAATTCTTGGAGGAGTAGGGCTGGCCTTGGTATTCTGGACAAGCTGAGCTTGCAGCTAATGAAGAAAATCATCCATTAGAAAAAAATTCTTTATCTCAAATAGGTCGTATAGAGGGGATGCTGTTTTGGGAAGAAGGAAAAGGGTGGGAAGCAGCATGGAAAGATAATAAAGCCTTAGTCTCATGGATGGAACAGACTCGACAGACTATAAAAACTCATGCCCAAACCCAACAATGGGAACAGGCCTGTGCCCTAACGCAACTGGGCCTGCTGTCTATGCTAATGCAAATGGAATCTGAAGTGGCTATGAAGCAATGGCCAACTATAATGGCTGCAGGAGCCCAGGCCAGACTCTTATGGGACTCAAATGATTCCCCAGGAATGTGGAAAATTTTAAATGAGAAATGTGTTCTAGGCCAAAGCCGGTTTGGCTCAGTGGTAGAGCGTCGGTTTGTGGACTGAAAGGTCCCAGGTTCGATTCCGGGCAAGGTTGCGGGCACATCCCCGGTAAGGGGTGTGCAAGAGGCAACTGGTCGATGTTTCTCTCTCATCAATGTTTCTAGCTCTCTATCTCTCTCCCTTCCTCTCTGTAAAAAATCAATAAAATATATATTTAAAAAAAGAAAGAAAAATGTGTTCTACAACATTGTGTTTTTAAAAGCCCAGGTGCCAGTTAAATCCTAAACTTAAAATTCCCAGTAGTTCAACTGGCTGGTGTAAGGACCATCTTCAATAATACTAGAATACTTCCAATGGGAAGTAGATGGGCCATATTTAAAAATAATAAACAATGTGAACCCATCTCACTGTCTGTCTGTGAAAACTGGAAAGGTGAATGGTAATGCCTCCAATCCATATGGATACTGAATTCACCCAGTCCTGGCCTATTGTATCTACCCCCATGAATAACAACATATAGTATATAGGAAAGGGGTGTTTTTGCTGGGAAGGGTTAAAAACAATTTTTACTGTAATACCACCAAGTTTACATTAAATAATACTAGAATAAGGTGTAATACTAAAATTATAGGCAGAATGACTTTGCCTGATGTTCATAAAATCTGTGATAATATTGATACTGAAAAACCAATGTATTGGGAAATTGAACTCCTCCCCATGAAGCCATTTTTATGGGAACTAACCGGCCAGAAGAAAATTAGAGCTTCTAGATAATGAAATAGTAGAGAGTCTTATTCATCTGTCCAAACGTATCATAAAGTACAAATGACAGTGGATGAAGGAGGAAAACATATAATTAGCTTAATAAAAAATTATGATAATACATGGAAAGGGTTTTTTGGTTGGCTGGGATGCTTGTTCCCCTTAGACTTTTCCATGTCTAGTATTAGACATTTTCTGTTCCTAATCACTGTTACTGGACAAAAGTTTACTATTGTTACTTTTGTCCATGATATATAAATGTTATATCAGATGCAGAAAGGCAAAACATAAGACACACAGCAAAAAGACTCGGATCATGGTGGCTCAAAAATTAGAAATGATGCAGAATACTTTTTTATAAGGACATATAGGATCTGACTGCCTCCCATTTACCTGCCTTTTTTTATTTTTTTTTTTATTTTGTTGATTTTTTTACAGAGAGGAAGAGAGAGGGATAGAGTTAGAAACATTGATGAGAGAGAAACATCGATCAGCCACCTCTTGCACACCCCGCACTGGGGATGTGCCTGCAACCAATGTACCTGCCCTTGACAGGAATTGAACCTGGGACCTCTCAGTCCGCAGGCCGACGCTTTATCCACTGAGCCAAACCGGTTTCAGCTACCTGCCTTTTTAAAATATATAATTCGACCTTAAATGCTATCTAAGGTTATGGTCTTGTCCCCATCCCCAGTGGTCCACCGGTTCAGCAAGACATGCTGACACTGAGACATCCTAGGAATGTGCCTTGCTAGCACCGTGGACTCCATTATCCAACCAAAAGGTTGGTCATCAGTACATCCTTTGGATTGACTTATGACCAAAAGGGGAATGTGTGAAAGAAAAGAGCCACATGAGCTAACCTGATAAGCTCAAGGAAGGCCTGCGTGACAGTCTTGCAAACTCAGAGACCTAAAATAACCACAAAAGATGGTTTGAAAATTAAATATCTAACTACAAACAGGTTAAGTGGGTAGTCATGTCCTAGTCCGATATTTCACCTGACAAAGATCAACTTAGATCTCCTTTACTGAGCCCATTTGCCTTCCTGCCTCTAAGATAACTTATCTGCGAGAAGTCTGGGTAACTTGTAACTTCCTTTTTACCCCAGGACCCCTCGAGACATTCCCTCATTGTTACTCTTATCAAGTTCATTGTCAACTGTTAATTAAAGTATCCTGTATCCATCTCTGCAAAAGAAGCTCCTGTCCATCAATTCACCTTTTACCCTATCCCAGAGGTTTCCCTGCTTTGCTCTGTCCCACCTCCCTAATCTATCACCAATGAATTTCATGTAACCCACCTCTTTCCTCTGATTGCAATGTATAAATATAGAAATGTAACCTGCCATTCTTCGGAGCATTATCTCAATCCGTTGAGGTTCTGCTTCCTGGAAGAACCTCATATGTCAACAGTTTGGTTCAAATAAACTCACAAAAATTCTTTCAGGGTTCAATGTTTGTTTGTTTTTCAGTTAACAAATGTATAAGGACAGTGGACGGAGCTTTCTTAAGGAAGCTAGAAGCTACGGCCTGAGACGGGCCTCGCTGCCGTGGCTGCCCAGTGAGGAATTTGTGACCAGACCATCCCGGGGTTACTTTGGTCACTGAGCTTGTCAGCCTGCCACGGCAGCCCCGGAGCTTGTCAGGTTATTGCATAGCCCTCTCTTCGTGCACAGGTTGTCATCAGGACTGTGTTGGAAGGAGTAAGGCTCAGGTTCTCCACGCCGGATGGGCCGTGGGGTCCTCGTAGGGCGGGGACTGGGAGGGAGTGCCAGGAAGCTGCTGCCTGCGGCAGGAAGTGTGGGGCCGGGAGGCCTTCCTCTGTAGTCACATTTATTTTCCTCTTGTTCCTATCGATTCTCAAACAGCACCGTTTTTCTTCAATTTTATTTGTTTAAAAAATGGCATGATACTACTTATCCAGAAAAAAAAGCAAAGAAGCCAAATCCGGTTTGGATCAGTGGATAGAGCATCGGCCTGCGGACTGAAGGGTCCCGAGTTCGATTCCGGTCAGGGGCATGTGCATTGGTTGCAGGCACATCCCCATTGAGGGGCATGCAGGAGGCAGCTGATTGATGACTCTCTCTCTCTCATCAATGTTTCTAGCTCTCTATTCCTCTCCCTTCCTCTCTGTAAAAAATCAATAAAATATATATATTTTTTTAAAAAGCAAAGAAGATATTAACCCTAGAGTTAAGCATTTTAAAAATATTTTTTATTTATTTCAGAGAGGAAAGGAGAGGTAAAGAGAAACAAACATCAATGATGAGAGAGAATCATAGGTTGGCTGCCTTCCACACGCCTCCCACTGGGAATCGAACCAACAACCTAGGCATGTGCCCTTAACTGGATTCAAACCCAGGACCCTTCAGTCCAGAGTCTGATGCTATATCCCAGGAGCCAAACCAGCTTAGGTGAGCCAAGCATTTTTAACCCAATAGCAAAGACTTCAGTTAACTTCAATGACCTGGAAACCCTGTGCACTTCTGGCAGTATGGGGGAGAAAGGCCTGGAATGGGGGAAACCTACGTTTGTACCTGAACACTACTTTCTTGTTGAAGTTTTTCATTTTTTAGCAAATAAGTATTCAGAAGTTAACTAAATTACCTATCTATCTATATATAAAAGCCTAAGCTGCCATTATGACCGGTAAACCAGTCGCTATGATGCGCACTGACCACCAGGGGGCAGGTGCTCAATGCAGGAGCTGCCTCCTGGTGGTCAGTGCACTCCCAGAGTTAACCTCCTGGCCAGCCAACCTCCCTCGGTCCCTCCCCCTGGCCGGCCGGCCCTGCTGGGCCCCAATCGGGATGGGTGAGAGGGCCGGCTGAGGGACCCTGGCCTCTAGCATCTCTATAACAGTTAGCATCGGTTTCACAGGTGATAAAAATATGATTGGTAGGATTGTAAGGCCTCTAGTTTAGTGCCTGTGAGCTAGTGTTCAAAGGTTGCTGCCTTCTCCCTTGGTTGGGGTCCCCTATTCTCAGGTTTGACAGAAGAGACCTCTCAGTCATTCTCTTTGAGGCTCTCACAGGGCTGGGGACGGGCACCAGGACGATGGCATTGCTGCTGGTTTGTTGTAGGGACGGCCTTAAGCTTTCTAGGCAGAGGACATTCAGCCAAATCCTTTCCTTCCGAAGGTGAGCACATAGGATGGGAGCTGGGAGGCTGGGCCTGGCCATGGAGACAGGCAGTAGAGAACCAGTGACTGAGCCTGCTCTCCCTTCCACCCCCTATTTGAAATCCTGCCAACACTGGCCCACGGGCCCATGGCTTCCTTCTCTGGAAGCAGCCAGGAGAGAAGGGGCTGAAAGGGAATTGTCAGAGACACGCGCATTAGGGGCTCCTGCCGGTGCCTAGTGACCCGCAGGTCTCCCCTCCTGGAAAGGTTTCCCTCAGGACAATCCCCACAGGCTGTTCCCCCTCCCCCCAGCTTCTCCCCGCCCGCCTGCCCTTCCCTGCTAACGGGATGGGGAGGCCGCTGGCTCAGGGCTCACGGACTCCCCTGGAATTAATTGTGGAGCCGTGACTCAGCTCTATGTTTGAGGGCGGGCTGGGGGAGGGAGTTGGGTGGTGCGGTTTGTTTGCAGAGGCGTGTGCTAGGAGTCCGAGCCCGCCTGCCGGGCCAGAAAACTCCAGAAAGTTCCAGGCACAGCCCGAAAGCCCCAGGAGCTTCCGCCCCTTCCCCACCCCCTCAGCCCCGCCCCCCGCCTCCGCCCGGCCTCCTTCCTCCCCGCCGCCGCCGGCATCCCCTCCCCCTCTGCACCCTCCGTGGGCCACACGCTGTATTTGTGTGTGTGGGTAAAAAACAAAACAAAAAACGAGCCGCAACTGGTTTGGCTCAGTCGTAGAACGTTGGTCTGCGGACTAAAAGGTCCCGGGTTCGATTCCGGTCAGGGGCATGTAGGTTGGTTGCAGGCACTATCCGGTGGGGGGTGTGCAGGAGGTGACTGGTCGATGTTTCTCTTCATCAACGTTTCTGGCTCTCTATCTCTCTCCCTTTCTCTCTGTAAAAAATCAATAAAATATATTTTTTTAAAAAAACAAAAACAAAGAAACATTTTTATTGATTTCAGAGAGGAAGGAAGAGGGAGAGATAGAAACATCAATGATGAGAGAGAATCATTGGTTGGCTGCCTCCCACATGCCTCCCACTAGGGACCGAGTCCACAACCTGGGCATGTGCCCTTAACTGGATTCAAACCCAGCACCCTTCAGTCCACAGGCCAATGCTCTATCCCCTGAGCCAAACCAGCTAAGGTGAGCCAAGCATTTTTTTAAAAAATATATTTTATTGATTTTTTACAGAGAGGAAGGGAGAGAGAGAGAGAGTTAGAAACATACATGAGAGAGACATCTATCAGCTGCCTCTTGCAAACCCCCTACTGGGGATGTGCCCGCAACCAAGGTACATGCCCTTGACCAGAATCGAACCCGGGACCTTTCAGTCCACAGGCCAATGTTCTATCCACTGAGCTAAACCAGTCTCAGCTTTTTAAAAAATATATTATTTTTATTGATTTCAGAGAGAAAGGGAAAGGGAAACATCAATGATGAGAAAGAATCATTGACTGGCTGCCTCTGTACACTCCACACTGGGGATCAAACCCACAATCCAGGCATGTGCCCTGACTGGGAATTGCAGTGTGACCTCTAGGTTCATGGGTCAACCACTGAGCCAAGCCAGCTGGGCTAGAGTCAAACATTTTTAACCCAATAGCAAAGACTTCAGTTAACTTCAATGACCTGGAAACCCTGTGCACTTCTGGCAGCATGGGGGACAAAAGCCTGGAATGGGGGAAACCTACGTTTGTACCTGAACACTACTTTCTTGTTGAAGTTTTTCATTTTTTAGCAAATAAGTATTCAGAAGTTAACTAAATTATACATCTCTATCTATCCTATATAATAAAAGAGTAATAGGCAAATTAACCATCACTCCGCTACACCCATAAGCCACGCCCATCAGCCAATCAAGAGCAAGTAGGCAATTAATCCCAACCAAGATGGCTACAGCCCTGGAGAGAGCAGGGGAGGCTTGGGTTTCCCTGGCAGTGGAGCTCTCCACACACCCTGGGGGGCCCAGGCCTCCACTCAAGGGTACAAAGTTTCAATTATAGAAGATAAATAAATTACAACAGAAATGGCTACAGCCATGGAGCAAGCAGGAAGCTTGGCTCCGCTCCAGGCTGCAAAGTTTCAGTCATTGAAGATAAATAAACTCCAGATACCAGGGTCTCTGCTTGGGTTGCTGGGGTGTGTGGCCCACCTGCAAACCCTCACAGGCTCCTTGCCCAGGTCGCCCCATGCCCCAAGGGAACCCCCACCTGATCCAGGACACCCTTCAGGGCAAACCAGCTGGTCCTCACCCATGCACCAGGCCTCTATCTTATCTAATAAAAGAGTAATATGCAGATTGACCATCATTCAAACACACAAGATGGCTATCCCCATGTGGTCAAAGATCCTGCCCCCATGTGGATTCAAGATGGCCACCACAAGATGGCCAGCATGGGAGGGAAGTTGAGAGGGACCAGGCCTGCAGGGGAGGGCAGTTGTGGGTGATCAGGCCAGCAGGGGAGGGCAGTTGGGAGGGCCTAGGCTGGCAAGGGAGGGCAGTTGGGGGCAATCAAGCCTGCAGGGGAGGGCAGCTAGGGGTGACCAGACCAGCAGAGGAGGGAAGTTGGGGGTGACTGGGCCTGCAGGGAAGGGCAGTTGGGAGGCCCCAAGCCTGCAGTAGAGAACAGTTGAGGGGGGACCTGGTCTGCAGGGGAGAGCAGTTGAGGGAGACCAGGCCTGCAGGGAGGCAGTTAGGGGCCAACAGGCTAGCAGGGGAGCAGTTAGGCATCAATCAGGTTGGCAGGGGAGTGGTTAGGGGGTAATCAGTCAGGCAGGTAGAAGCAGTTAGGGGCAATCAGGAAGGCAGGCAGGTGAGCAGTTGGGAGCCAGCAGTCCAGGTAGGATCGGAACCTGGATCGGGCTTAAACGAGCAGTCGGATATCTCCAAAGGGGTCCTAGATTGGAGAGGGTGCAGGCTGGTCTGAGGGACAGCCCTCCCCCTCCCCCCCGCAGTGCACAAATTCCGTGCACCAGGCCTCTAGTATGTCTTACCTAATAATATTACAAACATGTAAATTGACTGTACCTCTGCTATGCCCACAGCCAATCAGGAGTAAGTATGCAAACTAACCTGACAAAGATGGCATGTTAATTTGCATATGCAGGTGTGGAGTGGCTGGGAGGGGGGAACACCTGCTATGAGGAGGAGGGCGGGTGGTGGAGAGAGCTCCAGGAGTGGTGCTCCCGCAGGGAGAGAAGATTTGGGGGCTCCCAGGTGCAAGGACTTGCTGGCTCCCAGACGGCTAGGAGTGAAGCCAGGGGAAGGAAAGCCTATTATTGCACGAATATCATGCAGCGGACCTCGTGTGTGTGTGTGTGTGTGTGTGTGTGTGTGTGTGTGGCTAAGCAACTATTATGATTGGTTGACCAGTCGCTATGATTCGCACTCACCAGCAGGGGGCAGGTGCTCAATTCAGGAGCTGCCTCCTGGTGGTCAATGCACTACCACAGCCAACCTCCTCTGGCCAGCCAACCTCCCTCGGTCCCTCCCCCTGGCCGGCCGGCCCTGCTGGGCCCCAATCGGGATGGGTGAGAGGGCCGGCTGAGGGACCCTGGCCTCTAGCATCTCTATTACAGTTAGCATCGGTTTCACAGGTGATAAAAATATGATTGGTAGGATTGTAAGGCCTTTAGTTTAGTGCCTGTGAGCTAGTGTTCAAAGGTTGCTGCCTTCTCCCTTGGTTGGGGTCCCCTATTCTCAGGTCTGACAGAAGAGACCTCTCAGTCATTCTCTTTGAGGCTCTCACAGGGCTGGGGACGGGCACCGGGACGATGGCATTGCTGCTGGTTTGTTGTAGGGACGGCCTTAAGCTTTCTAGGCAGAGGACATTCAGCCAAATCCTTTCCTTCCGAAGGTGAGCACATAGGATGGGAGCTGGGAGGCTGGGCCTGGCCATGGAGACAGGCAGTAGAGAACCAGTGACTGAGCCTGCTCTCCCTTCCACCCCCTATTTGAAATCCTGCCAACACTGGCCCACGGGCCCATGGCTTCCTTCTCTGGAAGCAGCCAGGAGAGAAGGGGCTGAAAGGGAATTGTCAGAGACACGCGCATTAGGGGCTCCTGCCGGTGCCTAGTGACCCGCAGGTCTCCCCTCCTGGAAAGGTTTCCCTCAGGACAATCCCCACAGGCTGTTCCCCCTCCCCCCAGCTTCTCCCCGCCCGCCTGCCCTTCCCTGCTAACGGGATGGGGAGGCCGCTGGCTCAGGGCTCACGGACTCCCCTGGAATTAATTGTGGAGCCGTGACTCAGCTCTATGTTTGAGGGCGGGCTGGGGGAGGGAGTTGGGTGGTGCGGTTTGTTTGCAGAGTCGTGTGCTAGGAGTCCGTGCCCGCCGGCCGGGCCAGAAAACTCCAGAAAGTTCCAGGCACAGCCCGAAAGCCCCAGGAGCTTCCGCCCCTTCCCCACCCCCTCAGCCCCGCCCCCCGCCTCCGCCCGGCCTCCTTCCTCCCCGCCGCCGCCGGCATCCCCTCCCCCTCTGCACCCTCCGTGGGCCACACGCTGCTTGCGCGGTCTTGTGAATGTGTGTGTGGGTTTGTTTGTTGTTTTTTTTAAACATATTTTTATTGATTTCAGAGAGGAAGGAAGAGGGAGAGAGAGAGAGAGACATCAATGGTGGGAGAGATCGTTGGTCGGCTGCCTCCCATACACCCCCCACTGGGGACTGAACCCGCAACCCGGGCATGTGCCCCTGGACCAGAATCGAACCCGGGACCCTTCAGTCCGCAGGCCGACGCTTTATCCACCGGGCCAAAGCGGCTAGGGCTCGGTCTTGTGTTTTTGAGTTTTTCCCCTGAAGAAGCCGGGGAAAGGAGACCTTTGCTTCTCGCGGTCGCCTGTGTCAGACAAACCCCTGGGAGCGTCACGCACCCGAGCGAGGCGCGGCGGCCGCACGGGGATGGAAGGCGCCCAGGCCCCGGCGCGCTCCGGCCGGGCCGGCCGCCGGCTTCTCCCGCCGCCACCTCGCCCCGCTCCGGGGCCTTCGGAGGGGACGCCCTGGGAGCCGCTCCTCTTCTGGACGCGCCTGCCCTGCCCGCCCGGCGCCCCGCTGCCCGCCTCCGCGGTGCTGGGACGGGGCGTGGGCGGGTGCGTCCCACTGACTGCGCGGCCGGCAGGGAGGGCGACCGGTTAGCGGGCGGGTGATAGTGATGGGTGCTCACGCCTACGGGAAGGCTCGCCCCTGAGAAGCGCCAGCAGCGCCCTAACCGGTTTGCTCAGTGGATAGATCGGCGGCCTGAGGACTGAAAGGTCCCAGCTTTGACTCCTGTCAAGGGCATGTATTATACCCCATGGTTGCGGGGGCTTCCCCAGTAGGAGGTGTACAAGAGGCAGCTGGTTGATGTTCCTCTCCCTTGGATTTGTCTGACTCTATCCCTCTCCCTTCCTCTCTGTAAAAAAAAAAAATCCCCAGCAGTTCTCTTCACCTGAAATAGCCCAGTTTCCTCTTTTACCCAAAAGCCCACTTTCACATTTATAAAGTAATTTTGTTTGGGTATATTTTATGCATTTAAAAAAATGTATTTTGGTTGCTTATAGAGAAGAAGGGAGAGGGAGAGAGATAGAAACATCAATAATGAGGAGGTGGGGACATATGTGGGGAGGGGTTTGGGATGGGAATGGGGGGATGAGTACAATTATGTGATACCATAATCAATAAATAAGTTTTTTTTTTAAATATATTTTTATTGATTTTTCACAGAGAGGAAGAGAGAGGGATAGAGAGCTAGAAACGTCGATGAGAGAGAATCATCGACCAGCTGCCTCTTGCACACCCCCTATTGGGGATGTGCCCGCAACCAAGGTACATGCCCCTGACCGGAATCGAACCCGGGACCTTTCAGTCCGCAGACCGACGCTCTACCACTGAGCCAAACCGGTGCCGGCAATAAGTTTTAAAAAATTAAAAAAAGAAACATCAATGATGAGAGAGAACCATTGATTGGCTGCCTCCTGCACTCCCCACACTGGGGACCCAGCCCACACTCCCCACATGTGCCCTGACAAGAGTCACACAGTGACCTCCTGGTTCATATAGGTCGACACTCAACCACTGAGCCAGCCAGCAGGGCCTGGTTATTTTCTGCATTTTTGATTACGGAAGCCTGTTAAATATTAGGACTAACAGTAAGTTACTATTATAAATTACTAATTAAGCAATATCTTGGTTCAAAGGCATATGAAATCAGCCGCATTTAAAAAAAGAATCATGAACATCGATGAGAGAGAAACATCAATCAGCTGCCTGGGATGTGCCTGCAACCAAGGTACATGCCCTTTACATGAATCAAACCTGGGACCCGTCAGTCCACAAGTCGACAATCTATCCACTGAGCCAAACCGGTTAGGGCAGCAATATATTTCTGAGCTTTATCTTTGTTCTTCTCCTAAATTGGCAACTATCAGGCATGTGATTTTTAGGACTGTCCACAGTTTATCATCCCTTTAAACAGGAACTCTATTGTCCACCCTGCCTCGGCGGCAGGGTGAATGTGTTGCTTCTCCCAGGCCTTTCAGAGGAGGCCTGCTCTGCTCTTACTGGTATTAACCAGAGCCCCCTCTCCGATGACAGCAGCAGTGAACTCTGCCATAAACGCTTTCTTTGTTCTATTTAAACCTTTGACTCAATCCACCACAATCACTCCTTCTAACTGTTCCTTTAGCGATTTATGGCCCTACACCTTGTTCTGTTTCTAATCTCATGCAATTGCCCAGACCCTCAAATGCCCACTCTGGAAAAATCTACAAACTGGTTCTTTCTGAAATGAACAAAGCCAAGTGAAGATCATTCATTTATTCTACCAATTTAAGTCTGAGAATTCAGGGACATGATGGATTTTATTTTATTTTTATTTATTTTTATTTTTTCAAATATATTTTATTGATTTTGTACAGAGAGGAAAGGAGAGAGATAGAAAGTTAGAAACATCGATGAGAGAGTCATCGATCAGCTGCCTCTTGCACACCCCCTACCGGGGATATGCTCGCAATCAAAGTACATGCCCTTGACCAGAATCGAACCCGGGACCTTTCAGTCCCCAAGCCGACGCTCTATCCATTGAGCCAAACTGGTTTCGGTGACATGATGGATTTTAATGGAATGATGACAGACAAGTTGTTCATGATCCATGATCAATAAACCATTACAGATCACCAGAATGTTCTGAGGATCTGAAACCCTATGAACAATATTTTCAAAAAATAAAAAAATAAAAATAAATAAATAAATAAATAAATAAAAATAAAAAAAATTATCATGGCCGAAACCGGTTTGGCTCAATGGATAGAGTTTCGGCTTAGGGACTGAAGGGACCCAGGTTCGATTCCGGTCAAGGGCATGTACCTTGGTTGCGGGCATATCCCCAGTAGGGGGTGTGCAAGAGGCAGCTGATTGATGACTCTCTCTCATCAGTGTTTCTAATTCTCTATCTCTCTCCCTTCCTCTCTGTACAAAATCAATAAAATATATTTAAAAAAAAAAATCAGGGAAGGTATCCCCCAGTAGAGGGTGTGCAAGAGGCAGTTGATTGATGACTCTCTCTCATCGGTGTTTCTAACTCTCTGTCTCTCTCCTTTCTCTCTGTACAAAATCAATAAAAATATATTAAAAAAAAAAAAAAGAGTCAGGGAAGGTATTCGATTTTAAAATTGTCTCATCACCTACAATAACTTCTTTCTCGAGGCACAACTCCTCCCACAATTCTTTTGCTACCCAAAACATCACCTCCTCCAGGATGGCACACAGAACCTCCTGCGAATGCTACAATTTCCTCAGCCTCCTGGAGCTTACAAAGTGATTTGTTTTTTTAAGTGGTAGTGTTTTTCACAAAGGTATTGATGAAAGAAAATCATTGATTGGTTGCTCCTTGCTCGCCCCCTACTGGGGGGATCGAGCCCACAACTGCAACATGTGCCCTTGGCCTGGATGGATCATGGGACCCTTTAATATGCAGGCCAACACTCTATCCACTGAGTCAAACCAACTAGGGCTTAAAGTGATTTGTGTGTGTGTGTGTGTGTTTATTAAAAACTAGAGGGCCTGGTGCACAAAATTCGAATATAGGTAGGGTCCTAGCCCTGGACAGCAATCAGGGCTGATTTGTGGGGTGACCATCTGGGCAATTGGGGTGGGGAGGGGCCTGTGGGCACCCATCTTGACTGGCCTGGGGTCTGTGATTTGGGGACGGCTCCTGCACGCCTTAGCGACTGATCATTTTGCCCTTTGGTTGATTTGCATATTAGGCTTTTATTACAAAGGATTTTTTAAAAATATTTTTTTTTATTGATTTTTAAAAAATATATTTTATTGATTTTTTACAGAGAGGAAGAGAGAGAGATAGAGTTAGGAACATCGATGAAAGCGAAACATTGACCAGCTGCCTCCTGCACACCCCCTACTGGGGATGTGCCCACAGTCAAGGTACATGCCCTTGACTGGAATCGAACCTGGGACCCTTCAGTCCACAGGCCGATGCTCTATCCACTGAGCCAAACTAGTTTCGGCTATTTTATTGACTTTTTATAGAGAGGGAGAGAGTGGGATAGAGAGACACATTGATCAGCTGCTTCCTGCACACCCAATGGGGATGTGCCCACAACCAAGGGATACAGGCCGACGCTCCATCTACTGAGCCAAACTGGTTTCGGCTACATAGGATTTTTTAAGACAGAGAAACATCAATGTGGGAAAGAAACATTGATGGGTAGCCTCCTGTGTGCCCCTGACAAGGACTGAACCTGCATCCAAGGTATGTGCCCGACTGGGAACCAAAACCTCAGCTACCCAGTGCACCAGATGCTCCAGCCAACTGAGCCACACTAGCCAGAGCCAAAGTGATTATTTGCAAAGTACTCAGTGCAAGGATATGCAGGCAATAACATTTTATATTTATTTTTCATATTTATTTATTGATTTCAGAGAGGAAGGGAGAGGGAGAGATAGAAACATCAATGATAAGAATCATTGATTGGCTGTGTCCTGCACGCCCCCTACTGGGGATCGAGCCCAAAACCCGGGGAAGTGCCCCCACTGGGAATCAAACCATGACCTCCTGGTTCATAGCTTGATGCTCAAACACTGAGCTACACCAGCTGGGCTATATTTATTTCTTAATAAAACACCTACTCAATAACCGACTGATCTAGCCCTAGGAACTGTATTTTTCTCCAAGGTTATTTCAGATTTCCCAAGCTCTATTTCTTTTTATTTTTTATATATTTTTATTGATTTCAGAGAGGAAAGGAAAGGCAGAGAGATAGAAACATCAATGAGAATCACTGATCGGGTGCTTCCTGCATGGCCCCTGCTGGGGATGGAGCCTGCAACCCGGGCATGTAGGGAGAAATAGAAACATCAAAGATGAGAGAATGACAGGAACCAAACCTAGGACCCTTCACTCTGCAGACCTATGTTCTATCCACTGGCCAAACTGGCTAGACCAAGCTCGATTTCTCTCTTTTCTTTTAAAATTTTATTTTTATTGATTTCAAAGAGGAAGGGAGAGAGAGAGAAACATCAATGATGAGAATGAATTATTGATTGGCTGCCTCCTGAACCCCACCATGGGGGATCATGCCCACAACCCGGGCATATGCCCTTGGCTGAATTGGAATCCAGGTCCCTTCACTCTGCAAGCCAATCCAGCTAGGGCCCAAGCTCTGTTTCTTAACAAAGGTGTTTGGTGGGTACTTGGCCTTCTCTATCCTGTTCCAGGCCCCTCCCTCCCTTCCTCCCTCCCTCCCAAGCTGGCTTGAAAAGTCACTGTTGCCTGCAGTGACAGTCACAGAGGCTCCTGCAGTTCTGAGGGTCCTGTCGCAAATGCAAATCCCCAGGAAGACTGATTTATGAGTGGCTAAGTGTCCACGGTGCTCCATTCAACTACTCTGACTGTTAACTGTGCCTTTTTATAAGCTAGCCTGGAAGCCTAAGCACCTCTTAGATTTTCAGTAACAAACTTACAAAACAAAGCCTGCCTGTAGTGCCACTCCCTGACACTGGATTTCCCTCAAAGGCTAGTGAAAGGCTTGTTAGCTTTGAGATACACATAAGCTCACAAAGTGCTCTTATGGAATGTTGATACAATTTTTTTGTACTATATTTATTGTTAAAGTGAAATGCACATGACACAAAACTATTTTCACCCTAGCCGGTTTGGCTAAGTGGATAGAGTCTTGGCCTGTGGACCGAAGGGTCCCAGGTTGGAGCACATGCCCGACTTTCGTTTCGGGCTCAATTCCCAGTACGGGGCGTGCAGAAGGCAGCCGATCAATGATTCTCTCATCTTTGATGTTTCTATTTCTCCTTCTTCCTCTCTGAAATCAATTTAAAATATTTTTTTAAAAACACATTTTCAAGTGTATAATTCAGTGGTATTTAGTACATTTTACAATGTCATGCAACTATCACCTCAATCTAGTTCTAAAACATCTTTGTAATCCCCAAATGCAAATAATTTTTTTTTTTTTTTTTTAGCAGCAAGCAATTTTATTATTATTATTTTTTAATTTTTTAAATCAATCTTTATTGTTCATATTATTACAAAGGTTCCTCATTTCTTCCCCCCTCCACCCGGTTCCCACCCCACCCTCTGCCCCCTCCCCATCCCCCATTGTCCTCATCCATAGGTGCAGTTTATGTTCAGTCTCTTCTTCCCTCCCTTTCCCCAATAGTAAATCCCTTTTCAGATAGTAAATCAGTTACTTAGCATTTTCTCATATCAATAATACCTCCACATGCCCAATGATACACTTCACACAAAAGACATTTCCCAATAGGTCCACCAGCCTCATCCAGGCCCCACCCAAGGCACTCACAGATCAACACCCCAGTCCTAAACTAACTCAACACATCCAGATCTAAGCCTTCATCACTTGATTCAGCAGACACTCAAGTTCCCATGAAAGTTTCCAGCCATGTCTGAGAAGCAGCCGTGGGGCAGGGGCAGGCGAGGAGCGAGCTGTTCTGGGCCTGGCTGCTCAGGGCCTGGCCTCTGTTGCTCTGGTTCATTCCACAACCAGCTGCTCCGGGTCTGGTCACTGCCACTCCCGACCTAGTTGCTCTGGACTTGGCTGCTGCTGCTCCGGGCCTGGCCGCTCCAAGCCTGGCAGCCGCTGCTCCGGGCCTGGCCACACCCGACCCGGCTGCTCCCCCGGGCCTGGCCGCTCCCAGCCTGGCAGCCGCTGCTCCGGGCCTGGCCGCACCCGACCCGCCTGCTCCCCCGGGCCTGCCCGCTCCCAGCCTGGCAGCCGCTGCTCCGGGCCTGGCCGCACCTGACCCACCTGCTCCCCCGGGCCTGGCCGCTCCCAGCCTGGCAGCCGCTGCTCCGGGCCTGGCCGCACCCGACCCGCCTGCTCCCCCGGGCCTGCCCGCTCCCAGCCTGGCAGCCGCTCAAATGCAAATAATTTTTAAAGGGGCTCTTTCCCCAAGCCCAAGGGTGGTGCCAGGCCTTTTCCACAAGGAGGCTGTGAGGACTACTAGGGTGCAAGCAGCTGGGACGTGAAGCATCCTCAGGGGAAGGGAGCCGTTGAAGGACTTCCCGGTGTGGGACTGCAAGTTCCTCCCTCTTCCAAATGACCGAATACCAAACCGTGGTCGTCAATCTTACTGCTTAGCTGGCATACTGGTTTAGGATGGTAGAGAGAAGGTAGAAGGGTGCTGGTTGTGAAACCTAGGCGTAACCCTGAGCCAGGCATGCACAAACAAGCCCCGTGGCCAAAGCCTGTAAAACCTGAGTAGGAGTCCAGGTTCAACATCTTTGTTGAACTGGCGCTTATTTGTAAATAATTTTAGGTAAGCGAGTACTTTTAAGTTCCCCCATGTGCTCACCTATGAAAGCCAAATACCACGTAAACTCAGTGTGGTGGAACGAGGGTTAGTAAACATACAAGGCCCCAGTACCTGGCACATAAAAGCACTAAGACATTGGAGTCCTTGCTCAGGCACCCAGTTCTCAATGAGGCCTCTCTAAGGTACTCAGCGGTACACTTAGAATGTGGTTAACTACTGCTAGAAATGTGGCATTTCTCTCAGCATCCTTTCATAAATAACTATAAGCTGAGGCATCAGCCAAACCCTTTCATTTTAAAAATACAAGATGTAGCTCTGGCTTGCGTGCCTCAATGATTAGGGCGTGGGCCAGCACACTGGAGGGTCTCGGGATTTCCTGGTCAAGGCAAGAACCTGGGTTGCAGATTCAATCCCAGCCCTGGTTGGGGCATGTGTGGGAGGGAGCTGATTGATGTCTCTCTCAAATCATGTTTCTCCCCGCCCCCAACTCTGTAAAAATCAATAAAAAAATTTCCTCAGGTGAGAATGAACAAAAAATATATAAGAATTAGGGATCAGAGTGGCTAATGCCCTTGTGCATGACTGAGCAATCCGGCTTTTGAACTCACATCTCCTGACTGCTAGTTTAAGCCTCTAGTCCTCTTTGATGTTGAATCCAGATTAAATGTCAGGGCTTCGATATATCAAATGTACTTGTAGAGATTACTATCCATGACCTTCCCATCTAATTGCCTCTCCTCTGCCTGTTCAGGAACAGCCCCAAGTCCCTTTTGAGGCCACCCTTCCATGGGGTCAAACCTCTCCACCCATCTTGAGGTACCCATGCCAGTAGCCCTTATTTTTTGTGGACCATAAACCCAACCCACTGTAAATAAGCAGGTTTATTATTTTTGTTTAAAATTTTTTTATTGCCAAAATCGGTTTGGCTCAGTGGTAGAGTCTGCGGACTGAAAGATCCCGGGTTTGATTCCGGTCAAGGGCATGTACCTTGGTTGTGGGCACATCCCCGGTAGGGGGTGTGCAAGAGGCAGCTGGTCGATGTTACTCACTCATTGAGGTTTCTAGCTCTCTATCTCTCTCCCTTCCTCTCTGTAAAAAAATCAATAAAATATATTAATTTTTTTTTTTTGATTGATTTCAGAGAGGAAGGGAGAGGGATAGAAACATCAACGATGAGAGAATCATTGGCCGGCTGCCTCCAAGCAGGTTTTATTTTTAATCTCCTAAGAATACCACTTGTCTAAAAGAAAGAGATCACAATGCAATTAATACTCTTATTTGTTAGATTCCTAACCTTTTCTAAGAGGAAAATTACCATTGATTTTAGATTTTATAAAAAAAAAAAAAAAACACTACAGACCCTTCTGACCTCAAAATAAAACAGACAGACAAGAAATCGCTAAACTTTTTTCAAGTTTATTTACTTTGAAGTAAACAGTTGGGGGGGGGGGGAAACGAGTTTGCTATAAGTATTACAAAAAAGGACAAAAGGTGGCAGTATAAGTGCATCTCTACATTTCACCAAGGGGAAAAAAGCAAGTTCATAACTTCACAAAAACACACAATTCAACTTTGCAAACAATCCCCAAAGTTCAGAGTTGCTGAAAGGCAAACACTTAAGGCAATGCAAACCCTTGCTCCCATCCCTCTCCTAGCAAACGTGAGCAGTCCGCGAAAGACTTCCTAATCCACCTCCTCAATGGTGGGGCCAGAGCCAGAAGCCCCTTTGGGGGCCTGAGCCCCAAAGCCAGCAGCCCCGGGGCCCCCCGCGCCCTGGTACAGTCCGCTGATGATGGGGTTACACACCTGCTCCAGCTCCTTCCTCTTGTGCTCGAACTCCTCCTTCTCCGCCAGCGTGTTGGCGTCCAGCCAGGAGATGACCTCCTGGCACTTGTCCAGCACCTTCTTCTTGTCCGCCTCGCTGATCTTGCCCTTGAGGCCCTCGTCCTCCACGGCGCTCTTCATGTTGAAGGCGTAGGACTCCAGGGCGTTCTTGGCGGCCACCCTCTCGCGCTGCACCTCGTCCTCGGCCTTGTACCTCTCGGCCTCCTGCACCATGCGCTCGATGTCCTCCTTGCTCAGGCGGCCCTTGTCGTTGGTGATGGTGATCTTGTTGGCCTTGCCGGTGCTCTTGTCCATGGCCGTGACGTTCAGGATGCCATTGGCGTCGATGTCAAAGGTCACCTCGATCTGGGGCACGCCCCTGGGGGCCGGTGGGATGCCGCTGAGCTCGAAGCGCCCCAGCAGGTTGTTGTCCCTGGTCATGGCCCTCTCGCCCTCGAACACCTGGATCAGCACGCCCGGCTGGTTGTCCGAGTAGGTGGTGAAGATCTGCGTCTGCTTGGTGGGGATGGTGGAGTTGCGCTTGATGAGGGCGGTCATCACGCCCCCGGCCGTCTCCAGCCCCAGCGACAGGGGCGCCACGTCCAGCAGCAGCAGGTCCTGCACGTTCTCGGACTTGTCCCCCATCAGGATGGCCGCCTGCACCGCCGCCCCGTAGGCCACCGCCTCGTCGGGGTTGATGCTCTTGTTGAGGTCGCGCCCGTTGAAGAAGTCCTGCAGCAGCTTCTGCACCTTGGGGATGCGGGTGGAGCCCCCCACCAGCACCAGGTCGTGGATCTGGGCCTTGTCCAGCTTGGCGTCGCGCAGCGCCTTCTCCACGGGCTCCAGCGTGCCCCGGAACAGGTCCGAGCACAGCTCCTCGAACCGCGCCCTGGTGATGGACGTGTAGAAGTCGATGCCCTCGAACAGCGAGTCGATCTCCAGGCTGGCCTGCGTGCTGGACGACAGGGTCCTCTTGGCCCGCTCGCAGGCGGTGCGCAGCCGCCGCACGGCCCGCTTGTTCTGGCTGATGTCCTTCTTGTGCTTGCGCTTGAACTCCTCCACGAAGTGGTTCACCAGCCTGTTGTCAAAGTCCTCGCCGCCCAGGTGGGTGTCGCCGGCCGTGGACTTCACCTCGAAGATGCCGTCGTCGATCGTCAGGATGGACACGTCGAACGTGCCCCCGCCCAGGTCGAAGATGAGCACGTTGCGCTCCCCCTTGCCCGTGCGGTCCAGGCCGTAGGCGATGGCGGCCGCCGTGGGCTCGTTGATGATCCGCAGCACGTTCAGCCCCGCGATCACCCCCGCGTCCTTGGTGGCCTGGCGCTGCGAGTCGTTGAAGTAGGCCGGCACGGTGATCACCGCGTTGGTCACCGCGTAGCCCAGGTACGCCTCGGCGATCTCCTTCATCTTGGTCAGCACCATGGACGAGATCTCCTCGGGGAAGAAGGCCTTGGTCTCCCCCTTGTAGCTCACCTGCACCTTGGGCTTGTCGCCGTCGCTGATCACCTGGAACGGCCAGTGCTTCATGTCCGACTGCACCACCGCGTCGCCGAACTTGCGGCCGATCAGCCGCTTGGCGTCGAACACCGTGTTCTGCGGGTTCAGCGCCACCTGGTTCTTGGCCGCGTCCCCGATGAGCCGCTCGGTGTCGGTGAAGGCCACGTAGCTGGGCGTGGTGCGGTTGCCCTGGTCGTTGGCGATGATCTCCACCTTGCCGTGCTGGAACACCCCCACGCACGAGTACGTGGTGCCCAGGTCGATGCCGATGGCCGTGGTTTTAGCCATGCCGGCGCCCTGCTCTCTCGCCGCGCTGGGCTCGGCCTTTCCTGGAAGCGGCGGTCCCGGCCGGGAACGGGAACGGGAACGGGAACGGGAACGGGAACGGGAACGGGAAGCGCGGTCTCTTCCGAAGCGGGAGGCTGCCGCGGGCTGCGGAGGCCGGTCCTCGGAGCTGCGGGTCTGCGGAGGGCGGGCGGCGACCACCGGCGGGAAGAGCGCGGGGCGGGCAGGTCGTGGCGGGCTCGCTGTTCCCTGGGGCGGGCGCTGCGCTTATAACCCCCATCGAGCCACGCCCCCCGCCCGCGCTCGCCCAATCCCCGGGCTCGGCGGGGCGGCGGGTCGGGAAGGTTCCAGGGGCTTCCCGGCGCGCCCGGCCCCCAGGCTCCCTCTGGCCAATCAGCGCCCTGGGCGCCGCCCTCCCAGAACTCTCCAGACGCTTCTGGGCCCGAGGGGCGGGCTCAGTGCTGGGGGGGGGGGGGAAAGAGGGGCGGGCGGGGTGCGGGGGCTGGAGGGCGGACTGGAGGGGCGGGGAGGGGGTCCGTGGCGTGGTGCAGGGCGGGGTTAGGGGAGGGGCGGGGGCGGGGCTAGTGGCGGGGCGGGGCGGGGCGGGGCGGGGCCCGTGGAGCGGCGGCGGTGACGCTGGGAAGGGGCAGCGGGTCTGAGGCGCTGACGCGGCGCCCACAGTCGCGTTACAATGGCCGCGGCCTCTGACCTCACGGCTCGGCTGGCAGCAGGATGACAGGGCGGCAGCCGCTCACAGCTTTAGGGCGGGCGGGCGGGAGGGGGGTGGGGGGACACCGGCTGCGCACCGTAGATGTTGAGGGGGTGCCCACCGACTGGGGCTTCGCAGTCCGAACGTTACCAAGCTGGAGCGAAGGCGCAGGGAGAGCAGGTGAAGCGGCAGGGCTGTCTGTCAGGGTGGGTCCCGGGTGGGACGTGCTGCAAGGCTCCCAGGTCTGTTCAGTCTGAGGTGTGAGGTGCCGCCAGCCCCCGAGGGGCCCTTTGAGGAGCGCAGGTGCGCGGCCGGTCACTGCCTGGGAAAGGGGCGGAGGGGCTGGTCTGTCAGTGTCTCTGGATGGCAGGATTGGTTTAGCTCAGTGATCGGCAAACTTATTAGTCAGCAGAGCCAAATAGTCAGCAGAGCCAAATATCAACAGTAAACGATGAAACTTCCTTGGAGAGCCAAATTTTTTAAATTTAAACTTTTTAAAAAAATATATTTTATTGATTTTTTACAGAGAGGAAGGAAGAGAGATAGCTAGAAACGTCGATGAAAGAGAAACATCATAGACCAGCTGCCTCCTGCACACCCCCACTGGGGATGCACCCGCAACCAATGTACATGCCTTTGACTGGAATAGAACCTGGGACCTTTCAGTCCGAAGACCGACGCTCGACCACTGAGCCAAACCGGTTTCGGCATAAACTTAAACTTCTTCTAGTGCCACTTCTTCGAAATAGACTCACCCCAGCCACACTCAAGGGGCCAAGGGGCCACATATGGCTCTCGAGCCGCAGTTTGCCGACCAGGGGTTTAGGTAAAAGGTGAGTCAGGCCGGGACCGGTTTGGCTCAATGGATAGAGCATCTGCTTGGGGACTGAAGGGTCCCGGGTTCGATTCCGGTCAAGAGCATGTACCTTGGTTGCAGGCATATCCCCAGTAGGGGGTGGGCAAGAGGCAGCTGATCGATGACTCTCATCGATGTTTCTGGCTTTCTATCTCCTTTCCTCTCTGTACAAAATTAATAAAATATATATTTTTTAAAAAAAAGGTGAGTCAGAGAGACTACTGGGAGCGGCCATTTCACCTGACTTACTCCCACAAAGCCCTAGTAGAGGGTACAGGAGCCCAGAAAGGCAGCTAAGCCCACATGTTGTGGTTACTGTGTCTGCAGAGACCAGAAGGTAAATAATTTTAAGCCAGCGGGAGTCAACCTCGGAGTAAAGATGTCAGAGACGTAGGACAGGGCAATTGCGTCAGGACCTGTGAAAATTGAAAACAGGGACACCCACTGTCTTCCCACAAAGAATGCTTTTTTCTATCTCTCCAAAAGCATGGAAGCCCTAGCTGGTTTGGCTGAGTGAATAGAGCATCAGCTTTCCGTCTGAATGGTCCTGGGTTCGATTCCTGATCAGGGGCACATGCCAGGGTTGCAGGCTCAATCCCTGCTAGGGGTTATGAAGGAGGCAGCTAACCAATGATTTTCTCATCATTGATGTTTCTCTCTCTTCCTCTCTGAAATCAAACATATTTTTTAAAAATATCGGGTCTAGTAATAATTAATGTCGTTTTTAAACATTCGTTTAAAATCTTGCTTGGCGTTGACTTGTATTGACATAACCTTCAAACACGTGGTATCTACAGAACGTGTGAAGTGCAATTAACAAGTTTTGCTTGAAAAAGTTTGTGTTTGGTTTGGTTTTTGTTGCAAAACTAGGGCTAAGTAGATGGCGGATGAAGAGCATATTCGGCACTGCATGCTTTACGAGTTCCAATTAGGAAAAAAACCAAGTGAGGCTGCAAAAAACATCTGTGGTGCTCTTGGTCAAGATGCAGTTAGCGCCAGAAAATGCCAGCGTTGGTTTGAGAAATTTCGCGAGGGAAATTTTTCGTTAGATGACAAGAGTGGTCGAGGCCGTGTGTCCAATTTTGATCAAGAAGCTCTTCAAGCTCTTTTGATGCAAAATCCTCAAATTACCCAACAAGAGCTTGCGACAACTTTAAATTGTTCACAAAAAACAATTTCCAATCAATTGCGTGCACTTGGCAAAGTCCAAAAGTTTGGAAAATGGGTTCCTCATGAGTTGACCGATAACAACCGTAATCAAAGAGTCACAATTTGCAGTTCGCTCCTCTCTCGTCAAAACCGTTTGCCGTTTTTAGAGCAAATTGTTACCGGAGATGAAAAATGGGTGCTGTATGTTCATTTGAAAAGGCGGCCTCAATGGTTGGACAAAAATGAGGCTCCGCAGCCCACGCCAAAACCTGACTTGCATGCGAAAAAAGTGATGTTGTGTGTTTGGTGGAATTTTAAAGGAATTCTTCATTATGAACTTTTACCATCTAACCAAACCATTACAAGTGCAGTGTATAGTGCCCAATTGGAAAGGTTAGCCCAAGCTTTAAGAGAAAAAGAACCCGCGCTGATTAATCGGAAGGGCGTAATTCTTCACCACGATAACGCACGACCGCATACTGCAAGAATCACTGCTGAAAAACTGCGCCAGTTGGAATGGGAAGTTCTCCCTCAACCTGCATATTCTCCTGATATTGCCCCTTCCAATTACCATTTGTTTTGTTCTTTGCAAAACTTTCTTCTTGGAAAAAAATTTAATAATGAAGAATGCCTCAAAAATGCATTGACCGAATTTTTTGCATCAAAATCACAAGAATTTTACAACAGAGGGATTAAAATACTTCCTGAGCATTGGGCACAAGTAGTAGAAAACAACGGCAACTATACTGTTGATTAAATTTTGTTGTATTGTTTAAATAAATTCGATTTTAAAAAGTATTAGAAAACGACATTAATTATTACTAGACCTAATACATGCCCTTGACCAGAATCCAACCTGGGACCTTTCAGTCTGCAGACTGACACTCTATCCACTGAGCCAAACTGGTTTCGGCCAAACACATTTTTTAAAAAAAGCATGGAAGATTGTCTGGAAGAGGTATTTGCACACCAAAAAGAAACTTGTGCCCAGGGTTCATGGCAGCATTATTCACAGTAACCATGAGGTAGAAGCAGCCCAAGAGTTCTGGAGGGAGTAAATGAATAAAATGTGGATATATAATGCAACATTCAGTCTTAAAAAGAAAGGAAAATGAGACACATGCTATAGTGTATAATTCCACTAATCCGTGCTATCCAAAGTAGTTGAATTCAGAGACAGAAAGTGGTGATTTGGGGAATTGGGAATTTCCTCTCTGTGTTTGGGCTATTCGGTTCTTTCTGGGCTGCTTTGTAGCAGTTTGAGAGTTGTGAGCATCACCTGCTTGAACTCTTTGGGGACAGAATCTAGGAGGAACTTGAGGCTGAGCTAGACTTCCAATGGACTCACCAGAGCGACTCAGCCCACCCTCGGCCTGAGAGTTTTCTCAGAGGCCTGATGAAGAAGAGCCAGCTGGCATGCAAGCTGTCTCAGAAGTGCTAGCAAAGAACCTTAGTAACTTGACTGTCAATCCTAATACCAAACTCCCTTCCACCAAAATGGTCGCCCCCAACAGCAGAACAAAGAAAAACTTCACGGGGTCTGGGCTGGGGCTGAGGCAAGTCACGAGGAGATGAGTGAGGACAGTGGCAAAGGTTTGGAAAGAAATGAAAGAAAGGTTGTGATGAAGGGTGATAAGGACTGAGGTTATTATATACCACGTGTCTGAATCAATCAGGAGGCCCAAGATTTAAATGTAGCTGTAGTTATTGGCTATTACATGGAGATCCTTCTAATGGTATTATCATTGAGAATTATGACATGAAGTCATTTAGGTATACACCTTATTCTTGAACTTATTTGAATTGTAACAAATTTTTTTGATGTGCTGTTTCCATTTTTAGTAGCAAATGTGTGTAGAGGGCATCTTATTAAAATTTTGAGGCATAGCTGAAAAAGAAAATAAAAAAGAAAGTGGTGATTTCCAGGAGCTGGTGGGAGTAGGGGATGGTGAGCTATTTAATGGACATAGAATTTCAGTTTCTGCAAGATAAAGAGTCCTGGAGATTGGTTGGACAATAATGTGCATGAACTTACTACTGAACTGTACAGCTAGAAATGGTTCAGATGGTAAATTGCATGTTACATGTGTTTAGCACAATTAAAAACAGTACACAGACTAAAGTAGTACCCTGCCAAGACTTCATCTCACTTTTTCTCAACAGGTCTCGGAAAACCATGGCTGCTGCTAAGGGGATGGCCATCGGCATCGACCTGGGCACCACGTACTCGTGCGTGGGGGTGTTCCAGCACGGCAAGGTGGAGATCATCGCCAACGACCAGGGCAACCGCACCACGCCCAGCTACGTGGCCTTCACCGACACCGAGCGGCTCATCGGGGACGCGGCCAAGAACCAGGTAGCCATGAATCCTCAGAATACCGTCTTTGATGCCAAACGCCTGATTGGCAGAAAATTTAATGATCCTGTGGTACAATCAGATATGAAACTATGGCCTTTTCAAGTCATCAATGAAGGAAGCAAGCCCAAAGTACTGGTATCCTACAAAGGGGAAAAAAAGGCTTTCTACCCGGAAGAAATCTCTTCTATGGTGCTGACTAAGATGAAGGAGACTGCTGAGGCTTTTTTGGGCCATCCCATCACCAACGCTGTGATCACCGTGCCCGCCTATTTCAACGACTCTCAACGCCAGGCCACCAAGGATGCAGGCGTGATCGCAGGTCTCAATGTGCTAAGAATAATCAATGAACCAACTGCTGCTGCCATTGCCTATGGCTTAGATAAAGCAGGTCAGGGAGAGCGACAGGTCCTGATCTTTGATCTGGGTGGAGGCACATTTGATGTGTCCATTCTGACCATAGATGATGGGATTTTTGAGGTGAAGGCCACGGCTGGGGACACCCACCTGGGCGGCGAGGACTTTGACAACAGGCTGGTGAACCACTTCGTGGAGGAGTTCAAGCGCAAGCACAAGAAGGACATCAGCCAGAACAAGCGGGCCGTGCGGCGGCTGCGCACCGCCTGCGAGCGGGCCAAGAGGACCCTGTCGTCCAGCACGCAGGCCAACTTGGAAATTGATTCACTTTATGAGGGCATCGACTTCTACACGTCCATCACCAGGGCCCGCTTTGAAGAGCTGTGTGCGGACCTGTTCCGGGGCACGCTGGAGCCCGTGGAGAAGGCGCTGCGCGACGCCAAGATAGATAAAGGGAAAATTCATGACATTGTTCTAGTGGGGGGCTCCACCCGCATCCCCAAGGTGCAGAAGCTGCTGCAGGACTACTTCAATGGGCGTGACCTCAACAAGAGCATCAACCCCGACGAGGCGGTGGCCTATGGGGCGGCGGTGCAGGCGGCCATCCTGATGGGGGACAAGTCCGAGAACGTGCAGGACCTGCTGCTGCTGGACGTGGCGCCCCTGTCGCTGGGGCTGGAGACGGCCGGGGGCGTGATGACCGTCCTGATCAAGCGCAACTCCACCATCCCCACCAAGCAGACGCAGATCTTCACCACCTACTCGGACAACCAGCCGGGCGTGCTGATCCAGGTGTTCGAGGGCGAGAGGGCCATGACCAGGGACAACAACCTGCTGGGGCGCTTTGACCTGACTGGAATCCCTCCTGCACCGAGGGGGGTTCCTCAGATTGAAGTGACTTTTGACATCGACGCCAATGGCATCCTGAACGTCACGGCCACGGACAAGAGCACCGGCAAGGCCAACAAGATCACCATCACCAACGACAAGGGCCGCCTGAGCAAGGAGGACATCGAGCGCATGGTGCAGGATGCTGAGAAATATAAAGCTGAAGATGAGGTCCAGAGAGAGAAAATTGGTGCAAAAAATGCCTTAGAATCCTATGCTTTTAACATGAAGAGTGCTGTGAGTGATGAAGGCTTGAAGGGTAAGATTAGTGAGTCTGATAAAAAGAAAATTCTGGATAAATGCAATGAGGTCCTTTTGTGGCTAGAGGCCAATCAACTGGCTGAGAAGGATGAGTTTGATCATAAGAGAAAGGAACTGGAGCAAGTGTGTAACCCAATCATCACCAAACTCTACCAGGAGGGATGCACTGGGCCAACCTGTGGAACAGGATTCTCCCCCGGGAGGCCTGCCACAGGCCCCACCATTGAAGAAGTAGATTAATCTTATCTGGAGCTGGAGGGTCCGAGGGTGCCTCTAAGGTGAATTTGTTCCCTTCATCATCAAACACTGTATGACTCTTGAATTGACTGGACCTGAGCCCAAGTTACCACCGTTTTGGTCGAATCTCATGTGCCATCTTTTTACACTCCAGTGCCCTGTTTCTGAGTTTGGAATCAGACTCTTAGGAAAACTAGGCCCCTCTCTGAACCATTTGATGAATCTGATATTTAGTTCAAGCCTCCCCAACTTTCTTTTTCCTGTGTGGATGGTTGTCACTCAGTAAATTTGTTCCTGAAACAAATTTCTTCTGGTATCATTAGACTGTGAGTGTATCTTAAAAAGGAAAGGAAAGGAAAGTTCATGGAGAGAGCATGTGTGGTCTGATTGTGAGCTAATTGTGAATGATTAAGTTGGTAAGGACAAAGTATTTGACTTTTCATGAGCTATTGTTTCAAGCAGGAACAAGTCTTTTTTTTTTTTAATATATTTTATTGATTTTTTACAGAGAGGAAGGGAGAGAGATAGAGAACTAGAAACGTCGATGAGAGAGAAACATCGACCAGCTGCCTCTTGCACACCCCTCACAGGGGATGTGCCCACAACCAAGGTACTTGCCCTTGACCGGAATTGAACCCGGGACCTTTCAGTCCGCAGACCGACGCTCTACCACTGAGCCAAACTGGTTTCGGCAGGAACATGTCTTGCCCATCAGGCACTTTCAGCCCCAGAGGGAGCAATTGCTAAGTCATTACTATTTATATTAAATGATAGACTAGTTTAGGTGCTTAGGTTGGGTGCGAGTAGCCAAACTTCTCCTTGATGTTACCTACAGGTGGGGTCTAGATCCAGTATCTGTGCACTGAGTCCATTATTACATCTTTTTTAAAAATTTGTTTTTGTTGCTTTTATTTATTTTTAATTGTAAATATATTTTATTAATTTTTTACAGAAAGGAAGGGAGAGGGATAGAGAGTTAGAAACATCAATGAGAGAGAAACATGGACCAGCTGCCTCCTGCACACCCCTCACCGGGGATGTGCCTGCAATCAATGTACATGCCCTTGACCGGAATCGAACCTGGGACCTTTCAGACCAAAGACCGACGTTCTATCCACTGAGCCAAACCGGTTTCAGCTGTTTTTGTTGCTTTTAAAGAAATAGGGAGGGGGAGAGGAAATATTAACTAGCTGCCTCCTGCATACCCTCTACCTAGGATCAAACTGCAACCAAGGCCTGTGTCCTGATGGGGAACCAAAGCAATGACTTCTAAGAGCAAAGGCTGATGCTCAACCAATGGAGCCCCCGGCCAGGGCTGCTAGAATGTCTTTTATGTGTGTAAAACATTTCTACAGCACACTCCTGGCAAATGAGTACTTTTGTGCAAGATGAGAAATGGAGGACTTAGTATGGTCGGTCTTATTCCTTGAAAAAATATTTTCACCTATTATATCATTTATAAAAATGTTGATGACATGAGCATAGAACTATGCATAACTGCGTTTGTAGCTCTTTGTATTTGAGGGGGCACATTTGGATGTGATTGTTACCAAACTCAAGGGGTTTTCGCCAATCAGGTGCTCTGTTCAGGGTAGTTTTACTTGCAGCAAATCAAGGAGATGGGATTCATAGCCAAAGCTCTGTCTCCTTAATCATTGCTTATGTACACTTTTGGGTCAATGACATGTTGATTTCTTCTCTGCAGTTGCCCGTTTATCGGGTTGAGTTTCCTGTCCTCTTATCCTGCTTACTGCTGCCTCTGCAGAATACTGCTATATGCTAACATTTAGCAGGAAATAGCATTTAGAACTGTCCAGACCTTAGGACCCTTGTCTTAGCTAACGAAGAGGATGGCTATTTATTTCCATCCTCCAGGCAGCCTGCTTGGTTTCACTCAGTCCTTCCTAAGACAGCCCGAGGCAAAAGTGTGTAAGATATGTGGCCTGAGATGGGTCCCTGAGAGAAATATATTGGGAGGGAACCTTTAATAAAACCAAGACTTGTGCTCAAGCTTCTGATCTTGTCACTTCTTTTTTTTCTAATCCTCACTGGAGGATATTTTTCCTTTGATTTTTAGAGAGCGTGGGAGAAATATCAATGTGAGAAAACACATCAATTGGTTGCCCGCAGCACAGCCCTGACCGGGGCCTGTTGTGGAGGGACCGAATCGAACCCGGAACCTTTTAGTCCGCAGGCTATGCTCTAGCCACTGAGCCAAACCGGCAGGGCAGCGCAGCATTCCTTTTTACTTTTAAGGAAGTGTAACAGACACAGAGTGGAGAGATTCTGGAGTCTCACAAACTCCCCAGCAGCTTCCAACAGGCAGTCGCACTGGCCGCCACTGGGAAGAGGAGGGAGGGCATCCTCCGCCCCAGGCCGGCCGCGCCTGCGCGGTGAGCCCGGGCGGAGGCCGCCGGGAGGAAGCCCCGCCCCGGCCCCTCCCCCTCCCCTGAGCCCTGCCTCGCGGACCCCTGTGCCGCCGGGCGCCCGCTTCCGCACCCCGAGCTCCCGGCGCTCCCGCCCCGCCGGCCCCGCGCCGCCCGCGCCGCCCCGCGCCCGGTCCCCGCCCGGCCTCTGGCCCCGGGCCCAGGCCCCCGCTTGCCCGGGCCGGCCGGCTGCCCGCCGCGCGAGCACCATGGTAGGTACTGTGACGTCACAAGGAGGCGCCCTGGGGAGAGCGCGCGTGTCGGTCGGTTGGGGTCTGGGTGGGGGTCCCGGCTGCGTCCGGGGTCCCCTCCGCCCTTAGTTCCTGCATCTCAAGTTCCCCGGGAAGGCATCTGGGACGCAAGGGCTTTTTTCCCTTTGAAGGGAAAGTTTAAGAACCCGAGGGAGAGTCGGCAGGGACCGGGAGAGGGGAAGTCAGACCTCAAGGAGCACTTTGTCGACGGAGACCAGGCTTGGGGGGATTGCGGGGGCGGGGGAGGACCCAGGAGAGAGGGCGGACTGAGAGCGAGCTCCAGAGCCCGAGGGCGCCAGGGCGCAGGAAGAGCGCGCGGTCGCTGGGGCTCTAGCAGTCCCTCCGTCACCCAGTCTTCTCTCGGGGGAGCCGAGACCTGCCCCGACCTGCCCCGGTGAGGGTGCGGGGTGAGGGTGCTGGGCGGATACCGGTGTAGCAGAAGGCCGCTCCTTGCCGTGTCTCTTCCCGTGTGATGGTTTCCCCTCTCTCCCCAATAGCTCTTCTATTCCTTTTTCAAGTCCCTTGTGGGCAAGGATGTGGTCGTGGAACTCAAGAATGACCTGAGGTAGGTACCTATTTCAACAAGTCTGCAGGGAGTGGATGTGCCCAGAGCCCTGAAACCTATTGATTTATTTATACTTTTTATTTATTCATTTAAAAATATGTTATTTATTTCATAGAGGAACGGAGAGGGAGAGAGATAGGAACATCAATGACAAGCGAGAATCATTGATCGGCTGCCTCCTGCATGCCCCCTACTGGAGATGGAGCCTGCAACCCAGGCTTGTGCCCTGACTGGAAATCGAGCCATGACCTCTTGGTTCATAGGTCAGTGCTCAACCACTGAGACACACGGGCTGGGCCCTGAAACCTCTTTAATTGAACAAGTGTTATTTGAGGGCTGGGTAAGGTGGGAGAGAGAAAGAATGACTGGTGCCTTAAGCTGACAGATGAGCTGTGGAATTGTTTCTTGTATTTGAAAAGAAATACAAAGAAATACATACCTATGTATACAAAACCCTAAGCAACCAGTCGACTGCTGTACTAGTGTACTGTTTGGTCACTAGGATGCACACTGACCACTAGTGGGTAGGCGCTCAATGCAGGAGCTGCCCCCTGGTGGTCAGTGCGCTCCCACAGCGGGAGCACTGGAGCCGGGGCAGCAGCAGCAGGTGCAGTGGGGCTGGGATGAGCCAGAGCAGCACAGTGCCCAACCTGGGCTTGGGCTTCTCCCTGGCCGCCTGCCATTTCTCGAACTACTACATCCCTCGGGGGATATCAGACTGCAGGTTTCAGCCTGATGCCTAAGGGTCCCGGGCTGCACGGGCACAGGCTAGGCCGAGGGAACCCACCAGTGCACATATCTGTGCACCAGGCCTCTAGAACTATATACAGAGTTAGTACAGAGAGGTCAGAGGCTGGAGGCATCAGCATTTTTTCTGATTAAATTATATACTCCTTTGACCCACGAGTCAGTTCCACAAGTAAAGATGTAAGGACAAAGACGTTTGTAAGTTTTCTTTGCAGTAACCAAAAATGGAAAACAAGTGGCTATCCATAGGGACTGGGTTAAATTGTGGCTTCTATGTTCCACAGCTGTCACATCAGAATGAGATGTGCTGATGTGGAAAGTTGTTGGAAAATAGTATATGTGGCATAATCTCCCTTTTGCTCAAGAAAGTGTAAAGGATAAACAGGAGACCAATCCCTTCTGACTGTATTGCTTTTCCATTCCTTACCCCTTATATCATAACGCCTAATCATCTTTCAGAATTGGGAATTAAATGCTGTATTCTTGGACTTTTCCTGTTTTTTCTAGCCAAGTTGATCCTTCTACCAGAGTCTTATTTTCTTCGTAGTGGGTGCTTCTCAAATTGTGACTTCAGAAAAATGTTTACTGTTTTAGGCCTGTCCTTCAGACAGGGCCCTGGACCATGTTTAAGCTCACCATCGTTTCTAATGTGGACAATAAGCGGACACATAGTAGGAGCTTAATGTGTGCTGAAAGCAGAGTAGCTAACATTTGAGAACTCCTTTTCAGTAAGCCCTATTCTGCATACATTTAACTCATTGAATTCTCATAACACCCTGTGACATATACTGCTGTTGCTGCTTTACATGTGAGGAAATTGGAAGCTTGGATAGGTTAAGAAACTTGCTCAAGTCTATGCAACTAGTAAATGACAGCAAAAACTGAAATCCAATTCTGTCTGGATTATCTTTTTTTTTTTTTTTTTTTTTGAGCAAGAGGAAGGGGGAAGAGACATTAATTTGTTGTTCCACTATGTATGCATTCATCGGTTAATTCTTATGTGTGCTCTGATGGGGGATCAAACCTGAAACCTTGACATAACAGGTCGATGCTCTAACCCACTGAGCTGCCCAGCCAGGGCTTTTTTTTTTACAAGTTATAAACAGGATCATGTTCTCTCTGCAGTTTTGAAACTTGCTTTTCACTTAGCAGATGTGGATATTTCTCGTCAATAAAGGTGATCTTTAACTTTCTTAATGTCTGCATGGCATCTTTATTAACCAAGGCCTTGCTGTTGGACAGGCATTTTCCAATTCTTTAAAGCATTATTTAAAAAATGTTTTTATTTCCTAGCCAGTTTGGCTCAGTGGATAGAGTGTTAACCCATGGACTGAAGGGCCCCAGACTCGATTCTAGTCAAGGGCATGTACCTCTGTTGCGGGCTCAATCCCCAGCCCTGGTTGGGGCACGTGAGGGAGGCAGTCAATCGATATGTCTCTCTCACATTGATGTTTCTCTGTTTTTTCCCCTCCCTCCCACCTCTCTAAAAGTCAATGGAAAAATGTCCTTGGGTGAGGATAAAAAAGTGTTTGTATTGATTTTAGAGAGAGGAAGGGTGAGGATAGAGAAAACATCTATGAAAGAGAAACATCAACATTGATAGGCTGTCTTCTGCACAGCCCTCCACCCCCAATCTGGGACTGAGACCAAAATCCGGGCATGTGCTCTGACCAGAAATTGAACCTGTGATTTCTTGGTCCATAGGTTGATACTCATCCACTGAGCCACACTAGCTGGGCAGTTTCCAATTCTTTAGGGGGAAGATCCTTTAAATGAGAGGTCCATTTAAAATAGAGCCAAAACCCATTTGGCTCTGTGGATAGAGCATCGGCCTGGAAACTCAAGGGTCCCAGGTTCGATTCCAGTCAAGGGCATGTACCTTGGTTGCGGGCACATCCCCAGTAGGGGGTGTGCAGGAGGCAACTGATCGATGTTTCTCTCTCATCAATGTTTCTGACTCTCCCTCTTCCTTCCTCTCTGTACAAAATCAATAAAATATATTTTTCTAACTCTCTCTATATTTTAATATATTTTATTGATTTTGTACAGAGAGGAAGGGAGAGAGATAGAGAGTTAGAAACATCGATGAGAGAGAGTCATCGATCAGCTGCCTCTTACACACCCCCTACTGGGGATATGCCCCGCAACCAAGGTACATGTCCTTGACCAGAATCGAACCCGGGACACTTCAGTCCCCAAGCTGACGCTTTATCCATTGAGCCAAACCGGTTTCAGCCAATAAAATATATTTTAAATAAAATAAGTGATATGGGAACAGGCAGTCTGACTCAGTTGATTAGAGCCCTATGCCCACGATTTGCAAATTGCGGCTCTTTGGCCCTTTGAGTGTGGCTCTTCCACAAAATACCATGGCCTGGACTAGTCTATTTTGAAGAAGTGATGTTAGAAGAGATTAAGTTTAAAAAATTTGGCTCTCAAAAGAAATTTCAGACATATTGTTGATATTTGGGGGGGAAGGCAGTCCTAATATCTGTTGACTGATGAGTTTGCCGACCACTGCCCTATGCCAAAAGGTTGTAGGTAGGACACCTGCAGGATGCAACATATTGACATTTCTCTTTCTCCCTCCCTCCTTCCCTTTCTCTCTGGCCAGTGTTGCTAAGTGGTTACAGTGTCGACTTATGAACCAGGAGGTCACAATTCAATTCCCAGTCAAGGCGCATGCTTAGATTGTGGGGCTCGATTCCCATGGGGGTGGGGAGGTCCGTGTGCAGGAGGCAACTGTCGATTCTCATCATTGATGTTTCTCTCCCTCTCCCTCTATAAATATATTTTAAAAATATATTTGAAAATATATATAAAAAGAAACAATAAGATATATATATATTTAAAAATACAGTATTATCTATTACCTGATTGTCCTTTAGAAAGTGAATCAATGTATTCTCTCCCCAGCAGTGTCTCTCACATTTCTGAGGTAATTGCTTAACGGAAGAAACACTGACATGGCTGAGTGGCGAGGAGAGGGATTCTGCATCAGAGATTTCATGTATGACGTGGGCAGTGCGTATGGTCCTGATGGCGTAGAGATGAGGGCCAGAGAGAGAGAGTGTGGGAGCCCGTACCAACCCTAAGCAGTTCTGGGAGTGACTTGTTTTCTTTTCCTCTTTTCTCCCCCCTGGCCTCCCACATGGCAAAACACTTAGTTTTAGCTCCAGGTCCTAAAGCAAGGACGTAAGGTGGGAAGGAATGCCATTGGACTGGGAGAGGAGCTTTCTCAGGCTTGTTGTCAGACCGCTCTCAATGAACTGAATGAAGTGCCACCACCTTATCCACTTCCTGAAGTCACCACCGCTGCACATGGTGGTGAGGTGCTGTCAAAGGCTGTTCAGCCAGGGATGTGGCGAAACCACCACCGGCGCAGCAGGCCTCAGACACTGGATTTCAAAGACAGAATTTTACAAAAATTGGGTCCAGTAGAGAACTGCCAACTTTATTTTTGGCAAGATAAAAGACATTTTTAAAAAATTGCCATTCACGATAATTTTATTTTTAAAAATTTAATACCAAAAAAATAGTAAGGACAATCAAAGAACAGCTATTTTTTAGTCCTGGTCAGGTAACTCAATTGGTTAGAGCTTCATCCTCATATATGAGCTTGTAAGTTCAATCCCTGGTCAGGATACATAAAAGAATTAACTAATGAATGCATAAATAAGTTGATTTTTTTAAAAAAAATCAATGTTTTGCCGAAACCGGTTTGGCTCAGTGGATAGAGCTTCAGCCTGTGGACTGAAGAGTCTCAAGTTCAATTCTTGTTGACTGCTTGATCCCCAGTAGGGGGTGTGCAGGAAGCAGCTGAAAAATGATTCTTTCTCATCATTGATGTTTCTATCCCTCTTCCTCTCTGAAACCAATAAAAAAAAAAAAAATTTAAATTGATGTTTCTTTCTCTTTCCCCCTTCCTCTTCCTAAAATAAAATTTAAAGTTATTGACAACCATTAGCATACAGCATACACAATACTACTGGCCTGTGTTTCCTCTTTTGTCATGGACTTCTGACACCTTTGAGCACACGTCAGTGTTTGAGAACCAGTGGTCCTAAGGAACTTAGAATCTGGTGGAGACACACAGGATGGTGAAGAGGAGGGTGGCCTGGATTGAGGTGTAAAGTAATAGGACCTTGGTTTGTAGAAATCAAACTTGAAAGAGAATTATAGAAATATTAGACATCAGCAAATGCTAGGGATTTATGGGATATGCAGGGCAGAGCTACAATTCATGGGATTGGAAGTTGTGAGACTTGGGAAAGAAGATGAACACCATCTGACAAATTTTATAAGTTGGGAGAGAGCATTCCTCACTAACGTTTCAGGGTCTCAAGCAGTGGGGAAGGGAGAGGGTATCTCTTGTCCCTTCAAGAGCAATGCTGGCTGCTTTATCTACTGTGTATGTGGGGTTCTGGTTCCAAATCCATGAATGAAACAGCTGATGGTCTGAGTCCTTGTTCATTCTAAAATTGGGCAAGTTAAACACCCTCTCTGATCCCCTGGATGGTAATAGCTACTTTGTAAAGTTGCTAAAGATTATAAAAGTGGCTATAAAAATTATACATGCCATATAGGAGAAATGTAAGATGGTAGCTCTCAAGAGTGGATTGGTATAGGGAAAGATGTATAATCTAAAATAACGCCCTTCTAGGGAGTGGGGGGGAAGGCAGTCCTAATATATGGTGACAGAAGGTTTGACTGGATGGTGAGCACATGGTTCAGTATACACACCTTGTAACAAACTCATCCCTGAAACCTGTATGATCATGTTGACCGGTGTCACCCCAATAAAGTTAATTTAAAAAAAAAAAAACTGTTCTGGAAGCACTGTCTTTCCTACTCTACGGCTTAGGAATGCCCCCTTTTGGTTCCACCTATTCTGGCTTTGTCAAGTCCTTGATTTTCCCAAATCATGTTCTTAGCTCTCAAGTCACCTCTGTGTTGACTTTGGTGTAAACTAATTTGGTTCTTCCTTTCCTCTGCCCCGACAGCATCTGTGGGACCCTCCATTCTGTGGATCAGGTGAGACAAAGCAAGAGCCCAGGACTGGTATTGGGGAAAGAGGAGGGGAGGAAGGGTGGGGTACTTGTATCTTGTCTCTATGGCTAACGATGTTGTTCATCTTCTTTCTTTAGTATCTCAACATCAAACTAACTGACATCAGTGTCACAGACCCTGAGAAATACCCTCACATGGTGAGTGAGGGCTGGTGGGAAAGAGCAAACACCTCTGAAAACAGGAGGCCCTTGGGTGGGTAGAGGAAATTTTTAAGAGTGTTGTCACGTTTGCCTACCTTTGTCTAGTTATCAGTGAAGAACTGCTTCATCCGGGGCTCGGTGGTCCGCTATGTGCAGTTGCCTGCAGATGAGGTGGACACGCAGCTGCTACAAGACGCAGCGAGGAAGGAGGCCTTGCAGCAGAAACAGTGACGGCTCCTCCACTCCCTCCCCTCTTCCAGCCCAGGACCCCTCCTTCGTACTTGAGATGTTGTTTATTGTTTTTCAATAGTGAAGGCGCTTTTTTTTTTTTTTTTTTTTTTTTTTTAAGGGGATAAGTAGACTAGAGGACTAACTATGGTGGGAGCAGCTCTCCTCAGTGAGAAGGAAGATGAGCTGTCTGGGGAACTGCGGTGTTCCTGGTCCCCAGCACCTGCCTTCCTTACTCCTTCCCCAGAGGTGGTGGGAGAATCTCCATCTCTCCAGGGCAGCATGTGATTCATTTTGGGGGTGGAAGGAACCTGTCCCGCATCGGGAATAAATGTGTGGTGCAAATTTCTGGAGTGTGTGTTTTGGGAAGGAGGCTGGAGGGTGGGAAAGGGATGTTGAGTTCATCGAGCTCTTGCCCTGCATTACCCCAGCCAAGCCCCCACGCAAGGCAGTGCCCAGCATTACTGCCGCTGCTCTGAGTGAACCGTGCGCTCCCCGGCGGCCCCCCCCCGGCTTCCGAGCACCCCCTGCCTCATGGCTTTGCTCAGACCGCACCTGCCATGAGCGCCGCTCCCTTCCCGAGGGACAGTTGTCAGACACCAAGATGCGGTCGACGCTGCTGATTTCCCTTCAACCCAGCCAGGGGGCACACTGAAGTCTGGCAGATTCTTTCAAACAAGCGACAGGTTCCCGCTGTGCGGTGGGCGGTTCCGCTCCAGGCCTCGCCAGCCCCGCCCGCGGCGCCGCTTCCGCCCCCTCCGCCGGGGGCGCGAGGACCCGCGCGGGCTGCCCGCGGCGGCGCCTGACGGGAGCGCGGTCGTAGGGCGCCCCGAGCTGTGGCCGCCCCTGTCCTATGCCCGCCCCCGGCCTGTGCCCGCGCCCCTCCTCAGAGCGCGGGGACGGCGCGCCCCGGCCCGGGTCCGAGGGGCGGCTGCACACGCAGGCGGGGCCCGGCCGCCCACGCCAGGACCCGCGCCGGAAGCGCTCGCTGTCACAAAGGCCACACGTGGGTGCTCGGGCGGCGGTCCCAGGAGCCAGGGTCCCCGGAGAACTGCCCGCCGTCCCGGCCGCCAGGCCGGCCCAGCTTCGGCCGGCGCCGGCTCGGCCTGACCCCCGCCCCCCGTACGTACCTGCGGCCCAAGCCCGCCCTGCCGGGCCGAGGGGCCCTCCGGCTCCCACTCTCCCCGAGGACCGAGCCCGGGCGTCCCCGCCACTCCGCAGCCAGACCCGGGCTCCTGGGGCCTGACGGGCCCCCGGGCCCTGGGGCCTCGGCGCCCGCGGAGAGGAGCCCATGAGGGTCCCCTCTTACTCAGGTAGGACCCGGGGCCCTCAGTCTTCGTCTCCCTCTCCTAGGTCTGTCCCACCTGGCGCGGACCCTGCGGAACCATGTCCATCCTCTACGTCTCCCCGCACCCCGATGCCTTCCCCAGCCTCCGAGCCCTCATAGCGGCGCGCTACGGGGAGGCGGGGGAGGGGCCGGGCTGGGGGGGCGCGCACCCCCGCATCTGCCTCCAGCCGCCTCCGGCCAGCAGGACCCCCTTCCCCCCGCCCCGCCTGCCCGCCCTGGAGAAGGGGCCCGGCGGGCTCTGGGTGTGGGGGGCCACTGCTGTGGCCCAGCTGCTGTGGCCCGCAGGCCTGGGGGGCCCTGGGGGCAGCCGGGCAGCCGTCCTCGTCCAGCAGTGGGTCAGCTACGCCGACACGGAGCTCATACCCGCTGCCTGCGGCGCCACGCTGCCCGCCGTGGGACTCCGCGGCTCCGTCCAGGACCCCCAGGTGAGGGGGGAAGGGGGCGGGAAGTTTAGGAGAAGGAAGCAAGAGTTGGGATGGATAATGAGACAGGAAGATAGCGTGTCGGGTGTGGGAAAAGATTGATCAAGTCCCACATGGCCACATGGTAACCTCTGAGCCTTGGTCTTCTTTTTGTCTCTGAAAACTTCCATGTTGAGAAAATGAAAAGAAGTGTGCAGAGCACACGGTGTAGTGCCAGGCGCTTTAGAGTGAGTAAAAGCTTGATGCGTCGGAAACCCACAGTAGAAGTTATGGATTGTGGGGAAAGTGGGTGAGGGAGAGATGAGAAGAGGCAGGTTGGGCCAGGAGAGATAACGGTGCCCGGAGGCGGGGTAGGAGACATGAAAAGGGGGGAAGGGAGAGGAGAGACAACCACACCAAGTTGTAACCAAGTCCTTCCAGAGTGGCTGTGCCTCTGGTCCTTATCAAACACGGTAGATACTAGTATTTCTTTTTTTTTTTTTTTTTTTTTAAAGCAATCTTTATTGTTCATATTATTACAAAGGTTCCTCATTTCTTCCCCCCTCCACCAGGTTCCCACCCCACCCTCCGTCCCCCCCCCATCCCCCATTGTCCTCATCCATAGGTGCAGTTTATGTTCAGTCTCTTCTTCCCTCAATTTCCCCAATAGTAAATCCCTTTTCAGATAGTAAATCAGTTACTTAGCATTTTCTCATATCAATAATACCTCCACATGCCCAATGATACACTTCACACAAAAGACATTTCCCACTAGGTCAACCAGCCTCATCCAGGCCCCACCCAAGGCACTCACAGATCAACACCCCAGTCCTAAACTAACTCAACACATCCAGATCTAAGCCTTCATCACTTGATTCAGCAGACACTCAAGTTCCCACGAAAGTTTCCAGCCATGTCTGAGAAGCAGCCGTGGGGCAGGGGCAGGCAAGGAGCGAGCTGTTCTGGGCCTGGCTGCTCAGGGCCTGGCCTCTGTTGCTCTGGTTCATTCCACAACCAGCTGCTCTGGGTCTGGTCACTGCCGCTCCCGACCTAGTTGCTCTGGACTTGGCTGCTGCTCCCCCGGGCCTGGCCGCTCCCAGCCTGGCAGCCGCTGCTCCGGGCCTGGCCGCACCGGACCCGCCTGCTCCCCCGGGCCTGGCCGCTCCCAGCCTGGCAGCCGCTGCTCCGGGCCTGGCCGCTCCCAGCCTGGCAGCCGCTGCTCCGGGCCTGGCCGCACCAGCCCCGCCTGCTCCCCCGGGCCTGGCCGCTCCCAGCCTGGCAGCCGCTGCTCCGGGCCTGGCCGCACCCGACCCGCCTGCTCCCCCGGGCCTGGCCGCTCCCAGCCTGGCAGCCGCTGCTCCGGGCCTGGCCGCACCCGACCCGGCTGCTCCCCCGGGCCTGGCCGCTCCCAGCCTGGCAGCCGCTGCTCCGGGCCTGGCCGCACCCGACCCGCCTGCTCCCCCGGGCCTCGCCGCTCCCAGCCTGGCAGCCGCTGCTCCGGGCCTGGCCGCACCCGACCCGACTGCTCCCCCGGGCCTGGCCGCTCCCAGCCTGGCAGCCGCTGCTCCGGGCCTGGCCGCACCAGCCCCGGCTGCTCCCCCGGGCCTGGCCGCTCCCAGCCTGGCAGCCGCTGCTCCGGGCCTGGCCGCACCCGACCCGCCTGCTCCCCCGGGCCTGGCCGCTCCCAGCCTGGCAGCCGCTGCTCCGGGCCTGGCCGCACCAGCCCCGCCTGCTCCCCCGGGCCTGGCCGCTCCCAGCCTGGCAGCCGCTGCTCCGGGCCTGGCCGCACCAGCCCCGCCTGCTCCCCCGGGCCTGGCCGCTCCCAGCCTGGCAGCCGCTGCTCCGGGCCTGGCCGCACCAGCCCCGCCTGCTCCCCCGGGCCTGGCCGCTCCCAGCCTGGCAGCCGCTGCTCCGGGCCTGGCCGCACCCGACCCGCCTGCTCCCCCGGGCCTGGCCGCTCCCAGCCTGGCAGCCGCTGCTCCGGGCCTGGCCGCACCCGACCCGGCTGCTCCCCCGGGCCTGGCCGCTCCCAGCCTGGCAGCCGCTGCTCCGGGCCTGGCCGCACCCGACCCGTCTGCTCCCCCGGGCCTGGCCGCTCCCAGCCTGGCAGCCGCTGCTCCGGGCCTGGCCGCACCCGACCCGCCTGCTCCCCCGGGCCTGGCCGCTCCCAGCCTGGCAGCCGCTGCTCCGGGCCTGGCCGCACCCGACCCGACTGCTCCCCCGGGCCTGGCCGCTCCCAGCCTGGCAGCTGCTGCTCCGGGCCTGGCCGCACCTGACCCAGCTGCTCTGGGCCCGGCTGCCCCGGGCCCGGCCGCTCCGAGCCTGGCCACTCCCGACCTGGATGCTCTGGGCTTGGCTACTGCTGTTCTGGGTCTGGCTGCTCCCACCCCGGCTGCTCTGGGCCCGGCTTCTTCGGGCCCGGCCACTCCGGGTCTGGGTGTTCCTGGACTGGCCACCCTGGGCTTGGCCGCCTCCGCCTCATGCCTGGCCGCCACTGCCCCAGGTCTGGCTACTCCAGTGCTGGCTGTTGATGCTCTGGTTCTGGCTGCTGTTGTTCTGGGGCCTGGCCGTTGCTGCTCCGGGTCTGGCTGCCACTGCCTTGTGCCTGGCCACTCTAGGCCTGGCCGTCGCTGTTCCAACATTCTGTCCTTTTTTTTTCTTTTTAAAACGCATTTATGTTGCAATGTTGGCTGGTGGGTTGAGTTCTGACTTAGTCTTTGATTTTTCAAGATCTTCTTTGTATTCTTTCTTAAGTAATTTTACTATTTTTTGCTCTCACTTGATTTCTTCACATTGAGAACTTCTTTGGTTTCTTCCTCCTTGTCCTGGGAGCTCAGCAGGTTGGCCTGTGGCACCCCTTTGTTCTCCGTGGGCTCCTGTGCTGCTTCAGCCTGTTGCCGGGACGGCAGCGCCGCCCAGGAAGCAGCCCCCCTGGCCTTGGCTCCATTGCCCGAGCTCAGTGGTCAAAGGCTCAGGGGCACCCACGCCCCCAGGGGCCCCATGGCCCACCTCCTTGCTGGTGCCCGGTTGGCTGGAGTCCGGCAGGGGCTTCCGCTCCCCTCCGCGTTCCCCCAGCCTAGAGCTTTTTTTTTTCTCCTTCCCGCTAGGGAAGTCCAGCATCAGAGTCAACAGACTGTCCTCTGCGCGCAGTTTGCGCGAGTCCCACAGACTGTCCTCTGCGCGCAGTTTGCGAGAGTCCCGGGGGCCCGGCCTTTCGCCGCTCTTCCCGGACTCCACCTCACAGCCCCGTCTCCCTCTGCCTGAGCCTGGGTCCCCAGGGATTGGCCCAGAACTGGGGTTCGGAGCAGTCCAGACTGAGGCTCAGCGCCGCCGGAGGCCTTGTTTCTTCCGGCTAGGGCAACCCAGCATCAGAGTCAACATTCAGTCCTCTGCGCGCATTGCGCGCGACTCCCGGGGCCCTGCCTTTCGCCGTTTTTCCGCCTCACAGCCCCGTCTCCTCCCGCCGGAGCCTGGGTCCCCAGGGTCTGGCCCATAACTGGGACTCAGCGCTGCCGGTTCGGGGGGGCTCAGCGCTGCCGGTTCGGGGGTTCAGCCCAGGCTGGGGGTTTTATTTCCTTCCTGCTAGGGAAGGAAAGGCGGCTCCCCGCCCTCTCCTCCTCTCCGGCTGCGACCTTTCCGTGCGCGCGTGCGGGCGGGCAGGCGCGCGCAGCATGTCTCCGTACCTTAGGCTTTTTTTCAGCTCCTCTGATTTTCTTTCTGGTTTTCTCTTTCCTTCTTGTTGTAGAAATTTCAGTCAGTCGACTACCTGTAGCTCTGGGCAATGTCCACTCTACATTTTAGTTGTATTCCATTGAAATTGTTGTGTGCTGCCGCGGCTAGATGTCTACCCGAGCAGCCATCTTGGATCCTCCAGATACTAGTATTTCTTGAATGAATGAATGAATGAATATGTGACTTAGACCCTGGCTGGCTCCCTCATATCCAGATTACACGATCTAAAACAGAGGCCCTCCTCTTTGAAATTCCTTGTCTCCCTCAGCCTGATTTATTTTCTTCATAGCACTTAAGGAGAAAAATAGGGTTAATGTATTATATATTTGTTCATTTACTGTCTCCCAATTAGAATGTAAACTCCCATCAGGTCAGGGGCCCTGTTCAAATTCTCTCCTCATTCCTTAGAGAGGTATGTGGCATGTAGTAGGTGCTTAACAAATATTGTTGAAGCAATTATTGTGTTGCCTTACTTAATCTTTAACTTCTTGTACTTAATATATTGCACCTGATACATAGTAAATGTTCAGTAGGAGTTTTCTGAATGAATGAAGCACCAGGGCTTCTTCTTTTAAAAGAAAAATACGTTTTTATTGACTTCAGAGAGGAAGGGAGAGGGAGAGAGAGACAGAAATACAAATGATGAGAGAGAATCATTGGTCACCTGCCTCCTGCACACCCCACATTGGGGATTGAGCCTGGGCATGTGCCCTGACCGGAATTGAACCCGGGACCTTTCAGTTGCAGGCCAACACTCTATCCACTGAGCCAAACCAGCCAGGGCAGGGCTTCTTTTTATTATGACCATTTCAAAGAAGATGAAACTGGCCTCAGAGGTGATGATTTGTAGGAGTGGAAGGAGGCCACGACCTGTCTCACTTCCCTCCCCGTTCCTGCTAGGCTGCGCTGGGGGCCCTGGGCAGGGCCCTGAGCCCCTTGGAGGAGTGGCTCCGGCAGCACACCTACCTGGCCGGGGAGGCCCCCACCCTGGCGGACCTGGCGGCTGTCACAGCCTTGCTGCTGCCCTTCCGATACGTGAGTCACTAGGGCCCGGGGAGGACCGGGCAGTTCCTCTGACCTCACCACAGGTGGCTGAGGATGTTGCTTTCTTTCCCCCTCTCAGGTCCTGGAGCCCTGTGCGCGCCGGATCTGGGGGAATGTCACTCGCTGGTTCATCACCTGTGTCCAGCAGCCAGAATTCCGGGCCGTGCTGGGAGAGGTGGCTCTGTACTCAGGGGCCCGGCCGCTCTTCCATCAGCCAGGTAAAGAGTAAGGACTGGGGAGCTGGGAGGGGAGGGGCTCCTTGCGGTCTCCCATGCAGCTGACTTTCTTACCTCAGAATGGCAGATCGCCTGGAGGGAGGGCGGTGGGGAGGCCCGCAGGGGGAAGCCTTGGGCAGCGGAATAACTGAGACCCAGCAGCATCCTCAGAGGCCTCAGCGGCTCAGTCTGCACTGCTGGGCCTCCCACCAGGCCCTGAGGCCACTGCACCTCCAAAGACACCTGCTCAACTCAAGAAGGAGGCAAAGAAACGGGAGAAGCTAGAGAAATTCCAACAGAAGCAGAAGATCCAGCAGCAGCAACCACCGCCCAGGGAGGTGAGAGGCTAAGGTGGGAGCTGAACAGGATGCTGTGTCATAGTCGGGCAAGGGGGGGGGAGGCTGATATCGGAGTCTGTATCTTCCCTCCCAAGCAGAAGAAACCAAAACCAGAGAAGAGGGAGAAGCGGGATCCTGGAGTTGTTACCTATGACCTCCCAACCCCACCCGGGGAAAGGAAAGGTACTGGTCAGGGAAGGGACCCTTCCCTCCTTCCGCCTCAGCTGCTGCTGCTCCTGTTTCCCCTTCCTGCTTGCCCCGGCTCCCACCACTCTCTTGGTGAAGATCTGCAGAGGCCCAGGCCCTTCTGTCTCCCCCCACCCTACCTCCGCCACCCCGTCCTCTTCCCAGCGGCCCAGCCTCCACACTGACTGCCTTCCTCTCCCCAGATGTCAGCGGCACGATGCCCGACTCCTACAGCCCTCAGTACGTGGAGGCAGCCTGGTACCCGTGGTGGGAGCAGCAGGGCTTCTTTAAGCCAGAGTATGGAGTGAGTGGCACTGCCCCAGGCCTGGGCGGGGCGGGGGGGCGGCCCTGGAGAGGTGACCTGGAGTCTTAGCCTGTGCTCATCCTTCCTCCCCACAGCGTTCCAGCGTGTCAGCACCTAATCCACGGGGCGTCTTCATGATGTGCATCCCCCCCCCAAACGTGACAGGCTCCCTGCACCTGGGCCATGCGCTCACCAACGCCATCCAGGACTCCCTGACCCGATGGTGAGCTCCTGTCCTCTCCACTGCTTCCTCCGCTTGCCTTCTCTTCCCGGACTCTCCTTCCTTTTGGCCTCAGCTCTGCCCCCTGGTGGTGGTACACTTCTCTGTCATTCCTCCCCTCTGGTCACTTCCTGGTAGCATCCTCCCCTAGGCAGTGACCAACACTTCTCTCCCTCCTCTTGGGACATGAGTGAGACAGGGCTGGCCTCCTTCCACTCCCACAAACCATGACCTCTGAGCCAGAAATAAGAGTAGTTTGAATTAAGAAGAAATACATGAAATATTCTTGTAAGAAATGTAAAGCTACAAGTCTCCTTGACAACCCCCTCCAGACCTACTTCCCAAGACTTAGCCTTTGTTATCACTTTGTGGATCTTTCTAGATCTTTCCTGTCTATTACTTACAGGTACATGTACCCATAGAAATTTATAGTTTTCCTTTTGGGTTGTTTTTTTTTTTTTTTTCCTGTCATGCTATTCTTCAGCCTTCTTCTTACACTGAATAGTTTGTCTTAGAGATCTTTCCTTACCCTTACCCACAGACCAATCCATTCTCTCTCATTGCCCCGTAGCATTCCAAACTGTGACTACGCCATATGGAGTCACTTGCTTAAAAAAATAAAAATTAATGGTTGTTCCTAACTTTTCTCTGTTGAAAATCACCTGAATGCACACTCCAGCACAAGCTTTCTCAGGCACACAGACAGCTTCACTGGTGTAGCTCCCAGGAAGTGAAGCTGCTAGGTCGGAGAGGCCTGCCTACGTTAAGTACAAGCAGAAGCTGCCACTTTGCCTACAAAACAGCTTTACCCATTTAACCTCCCTGTGAGGGTATTCGTTTGCCCATGGCCTTGCTAACTCCGGGCGTGATCTTTGTTTTGCTGAGATGGGGAAATGGCACCTGTGTAATTTCTGACTCCCAGCGAGTTGTGCTGCTTCCTGTGTCCGGGCCGGGCTGGTTTCCCTCATGTGAACTGTCTGTGCGTCACTGGTTGCCCATCTTCCTATTGATTGTTTTTTTGTTGTTGTTTACTTTTTTAATTGGTTGTTGTTGGATTCTTTACATATTTTGGGTATTGTTTTTTTTTGTTATATATTATAAATACTCCTGTTCTAGCTCTTGCTTCCTCTGCCTTATCATTCTGCCCCACTGTCAATAGTTTAATTAGTTAACAGATACAAAGTTAATATTCTAGGTGACAAATTCCTTTAAAAAGTATTTTAAGTCCTGGCCAGTGTTGCTCAGTGGATTGAACAAGATCCCATGCACCTGAGGTCACTGGTTGCATTCCTTGTCAGGGGACATGATCCCCAGCAGGGGATGTGCGGGAGGCAGCCTATTGATGGTTCTCCCTCTCCCTCTCCCTTTCTCTAAAATCAATAAAAACATTTTTTTTAAAAGCATTTTAAAACAGCTTTTTATCTTTGGAAACCAGGGTTATTATATTTTAAGTTTTGAGACATCTTTCTGGTGTCTTGCTTACTAAATTAATTTAATAAAAAAATATTTCAGGACATCATTGTGTGCCAGCATTGCTCTGGGTACTGGGGGATAATGTCAGATTTAGTATTTTTCAAGGGATTGAGAGCTGGCAAAGAGTTTTATTAAATACATATAACAAGAATGGCCAAGTTATTTACATGAAAACACTTCTTTTAAAATATATATATATATATATATATATTTTTTTTTTTAATATATTTTATTGATTTTTTACAGAGAGGGATGGAGAGTCAGAAACATCGATGAGAGAGAATCATCGATCAGCTGCTTCTTGCACCACCCCCACTGGGGATGTGCCCACAACCAAGGTACAGGCACTTGACTGGAATGAAACCCGGGACCTTCAGTCCACAGGTTGACGCTCTATCCACTGAGCCGAACCGGTCTCGGCCATAGTTAACACTTCTTACAAAACTCTTAGGGTAGCCACATTTTTTTTCTAATGAACATGACTTAAATAAGATGTTAGAAAGTACCATTGCCGAAGCCGGTTTGGTTCAGTGGATAGAGCATCGGCCTGTGGACTGAAAGGTCCCGAGTTCGATTCCCGTCAAGGGCATGTATCTTGGTTGCAGGCACATCCCCAGTAGGGGGCGTGCAGGAGGCAGCTGATCAATGGATCTCTCTCATCGATGTTTCTGACTCTCTGTCTCTCTCCCTTCCTCTCTGTAAAAAAATCAATAAAATATATTTTTTTAAAAATTTAAAAAAGTAAGTACCATTGCTTAAATGGACAGGCAAGTACAGGCACTTGACTGGAATGAAACCCGGGATCTTCAGTCCACAGGTTGACGCTTAAATGGAGTAAATTTATATCAATATTTTAGAATAAAAATAATGTGAAAATAAAATAATGTGAAATGCAGCTTTAAATATCCACCAATAAGAGTTGAATAGCTATATTTTTTCTTCCTCCAGCAGAGAATAAGGTGCTTTTCTACAAATATCCTTGATATTGATTTATTTTTTGCTAATTTTATGTGATTCCCAAGAGATACTTTTAGTGAAAAAATAGTTTTATCTTCCTTTCTTTTGTTAACTTCTTTAATAATAATATTTAACAGTATCTTGAAGTTCAGAAAATGTTTATATCCTTTACTTAATTATTTATTTTTTAATATATTTTATTAATTTCAGAGAAGAAGGGAGAGAGAGAAAAACATCAATGATGAGCAAGAATCATTGATCGGCTGCCTCCTGCATATTCCACTCTGGGGATTAAGCTCTGACAGAGAATCTACCATGACTTCCTGGTTCATAGCTCGACGCTAACCACTGAACCACTCTGGCCGGGCTGTGCATGTCCTTTATGCATGCATGTAACCAGCATTTCTATCAGTTACCTGCAAGAGAATGGAGTTGCTGCAGTCCCTGTGCCCAGGGAGATCTGAACATAGTGAGATAATGAATACAGCCCTGGCCGATATGCAAAGTGGTTAGACCACATACCTGGATTGTGAGTTTGATCCCAGACCCTGGTCAGGTACATGTGGAAGGCAACCCATTGGCGTTTCTCTCTTTCCCTCCCTCCCTCCTTCTCTCTCTGAAAAGTCAATGGGAGAAATATCCTCAGGTGAAGGTTAAAAAAATAGAACACAATACCGTTTGATGATTCACTAAAAACAAGGTGTGTGTGAACAGAGGGTGATGTGTTTCTGTCCTGATTTCCTCTGCCCCCTGGGATGCACCTAGTGCCGCAGGGAAAGAAGACCCCTGTTCCTCCCACAGGGCTTCACTCTCATTCCTCTGGTTAATTCCCTAAAACACTGATAGCTGCCTGTCATTTTCTCTAAAATGGTCTACCACTTGCCTTTTTATTTTTTCAATATATTTTTATTGATTTCGAGAGGAAGGGAGAGGGAAAGATAGAAGCATCAATGATGAGAGAGAATCATTGATCGGCTGCCTCCTGTACACCCCACACTGGGGAGTGAGCCTGCAACCCAGGCATGTGCTCTTGACTGGAATCGAACCTGGGACCCTTCAGTCCACAGACTGATGCTATCCACTGAGCCACGCCAGCTAGGGCCACCACCTGCCTTTTAACTTCACAGAGAGGTGTTGCTGTTCTGAGGTTGTGTGTTTCGCTGTAATCAGTTGACAATGTCCTTAGGCTTCATCTTGGGTCTCTGGTTTAGGACGGCTTTCCTGCCTCAGAGTCACACACATGGCCACCTGTGTACTGACTTCTTTATTACCTTTTGGGAAATTGTCATTTTCTGAGACTTTTCTTACATCCTGTTTTTCTATATTGAATTCTTTAATCTGACTAGAAATTATTTATTCATTGTTAATCCTCACTTAAGGGTTTTTTCCATTGATTTTTAGAGAGAGTGGAAGGGAGGGGGGCGAGGGAGGGAGAAAGAGAGAGAAACCAATGTGTCTCTCTTACGTCAATTGGTTGCCTCCCATACATACCCCGGATGGCCAGGGCTGACTATCATTTATTTTTGTGAATATTGGGAAGTAGGGAGATGTTTTTCCAACTAAGTAGTTGTTCCAAAGAAATGTTTGCATTGTTTTCCTTTTTCATCTTGAGAGGAAGTGCCACTTGGCCCATGGATCGGCCTGGATGTGTTTCCAGGCGCAGTTTGTCCCCTTTGGTCTGTAACTGTTCCCTGTGGTGACTAGTTGCTTGAATAATCATAGCTGCCATGTTTTGCTATCTAGTTGGGCAGGAGCTTCCTCTTTGTTGTTTTGCCAAATGGCTTGGGCTGTCCTTGTCGTGTCCTCCCCAGACTGAAACTTTAGAATTGGGGTCCCTCTCCACCGTCCTTTTCCTCCCGAGCCCATTGACCTCCCCCAAAGCCCCTCCAGGTGCCAGTTCTGTTGCCCGCTCACCGCCGCCCTCCGCTCTCCCCACAGGCACCGCATGCGCGGGGAGACCACCCTGTGGAACCCCGGCTGCGACCACGCAGGCATCGCCACGCAGGTGGTCGTGGAGAAGAAGCTGTGGCGCGAGCAGGGGCTGACCCGCCACCAGCTGGGCCGCGAGGCCTTTCTGCGGGAGGTCTGGAAGTGGAAGGAGGAGTGAGTGCCCCGGCCCCCAATGACCTGTCACCTGCGACCTGGTCACAGGCTGCACAGAACCTCTCGCAGAGGCTGAGGGTCGGTGGCTTCAGGTCGAGGTCCATTTCAGAGAATGAGGGGTTCCCACGCTCCCCGCCAGCCCCCCGATGTCTCCCTGCGCCGGCCTGAGTGCTGACCCGCCGCCTGTCCACTTCCAGGAAAGGGGACCGGATCTACCACCAGCTGCGGAAGCTCGGCAGCTCCTTGGATTGGGACCGAGCCTGTTTCACCATGGACCCCGTGAGTGGGGGTGGGGGAGGAGGCTCCCCAGGGCCCCATAGGGAGCACCTGCTGTGCCTCCCGCGGGTTGGACCCACATGTAGGGAAGCGCTGAGGGCTCAGCTGCAAATCTCATTCTGGTCCTGGGCCATGGCCCTGTGCTCCCGGCCCCTCTGGGAGCTCACAGTCCTCCAGGTGCATGTGGTCCTCCCCTCCCCGGCCTGCCGTCTCCAGCATCACCTCCCGGCCTGTCCCAGCGTTCCCAAAGCCCCCGCCGTGGGCCCCTCTCCCCTCAGGACGCATTTCCGCTTGCAGCCCTCGGAGGGTCGGGTGCCGGGCAGTGGGACTCTGGACCCTGCTGCCCTGGAACGTCTGCCTGGCCCCTCCCTGCCCCTAGAAACTGTCTGTGGCCGTGACAGAGGCCTTCGTCCGGCTCCACGAGGAAGGCATCATCTACCGCAGTACCCGCCTCGTCAACTGGTCCTGCACCCTCAACTCGGCCATCTCCGACATCGAGGTGTGCCCCGCCCCGGCTCTCCAGCCCCGCCCCCCCGCCCCCCCCCCAAACCCCCCGCCCACTTCCTAACACCCCCTTCCCAGGTGGACAAGAAGGAGCTGACGGGCCGCACGCTGCTCTCCGTGCCTGGCTACAAGGAAAAGGTGGAGTTTGGGGTCCTCATCTCCTTCGCTTACAAGGTCCAAGGCTCAGGTAGGAGCCAGGGGTCACCGGGGTCCTGGGCAGGACGGGCTGGGGCCAGGAGGGGACCAGCACTGAGACAGTAAGTCGCCTGTCACCCCAGAGAGCGGGGAGGAGGTGGTGGTGGCGACCACTCGGATTGAGACGATGCTGGGAGATGTGGCCGTGGCTGTGCACCCCGACGACCCCAGATACCAGGTGTGTGAGGGCGCTGCCGCGGAGGGGTCCCCGCTGACGGCCCGCCAGGGGGAGAGGGCTGATGAGGAGGGCATTGGGGTGTTGGGAGGGGCGGGCGGGCCTCCGTGTGCTGAGCCCCTCTGTTCGCAGCACCTGAAGGGGCGGAGCGTGGTCCACCCGTTCCTGCCTCGCAGCCTCCCCGTGGTCTTTGATGACTTCGTGGACATGGAGTTCGGCACAGGTGAGCAGGACTGTCCCGAGGAGGGGGAGGAGCCCTGAGGCACATCCCGCATCCCTCCTCCTGCTGAAGGCCAGGAGCACGAGCTTCCCCTAAGCAGACAGGCCTGGGCTGAGTCTCGGGACTGTCCCGGGGAAGTGGGGGACAGCGGTCTTCAGCAAAAGGGGGTGCGTGTGGAAGGGACTCGCTGATCCTGTGGCCCTGGCCCCCCGGCCCCAGGTGCGGTGAAGATCACCCCTGCACATGACCAGAACGACTACGAGGTCGGGCGGCGGCACGGGCTGGAGGCCATCAGCATCATGGACTCCCGGGGGGCCCTGGTCAACGTGCCCCCCCCCTTCCTGGTGAGACCCCTGGGTGTGGGGCCAGGTCCCGAGGGCGGGTCCTGAGGCACAGCCGTGATGAGGCCTGTCCCCCAGGGCCTGCCCAGGTTTGAGGCCCGGAAGGCGGTGCTGGCGGCGCTGAAGGAGCGGGGCCTGTTCCGCGGCGTCCAGGACAACCCCATGGTGGTGCCGCTTTGCAAGTGAGGGCGGGGCCAGAGGAAGGGGGGTGGCTCCTGGGGCTCCCCCGTTACCCCCTTACCCCCCTGTGTGTGCCTGCAGCCGGTCCAAGGACGTGGTGGAGCCCCTGCTGCGGCCGCAGTGGTACGTGCGCTGCGCGGAGATGGCCCAGGCGGCCAGTGCCGCCGTGACGCGGGGCGACCTGCGCATCCTGCCCGAGGCCCACCAGCGGACGTGGCACGCCTGGATGGACAACATCCGGTGCGTGGGCTCGCTGGGCGGGGCCTGGGGGGCTGAGCAGCACGGCCAGGCCCCGCCTCCCTGACCCCTCCGCCCTCTGCAGAGACTGGTGCATCTCCCGGCAGCTGTGGTGGGGCCATCGCATCCCCGCCTACTTCGTCACCGTCCACGACCCGGCCGTCCCGCCCGGGGAGGTGAGCGTGGCCGCAGGCAGTGCCGCCGCTGGTGGGAGGCAGGGGCGGGCATGGCAGGGGTGGCCCTGGGCATTCACGGCACCTGTGGCAGGATCCCGACGGGCGGTACTGGGTGAGTGGGCGCTGTGAGGCCGAGGCCCGAGAGAAGGCAGCCAAGGAGTTTGGAGTGTCCCCTGACAAGATCAGCCTCCAGCAAGGCAAGGCAGGGCCTTGGGGGTGGGGGCAGGGCCTGGCCTGATCCTCACCGCTGACCTCTGACCTTTGGCTTCCCTCAGATGAGGACGTATTGGACACCTGGTTTTCCTCTGGCCTCTTCCCCTTCTCCATCCTGGGCTGGCCCAACCAGGTACGTCCTGGGGGCCAGCTCGGGTGGAGCCGGGTCTGAGGTGCTGAGCTCCCGTCACGCTCTGCTCTGCCCCAGTCAGAGGACCTGAGTGTGTTCTACCCGGGGACCCTGCTGGAGACGGGCCACGACATCCTGTTCTTCTGGGTGGCCCGGATGGTCATGCTGGGCCTGCAGCTCACCGGCAGGCTGCCCTTCCGAGAGGTGCGTGCGGCTCAGGCCTCGCTCAGGCTGCACGGCCGGCCGGCAGGGCCCCGGACGGCTGGCTGGGCCGTGGGACTGAGCCTCCGGGGACCTGCGCGGCGATTGTGCCTGGGCTTCCCGGGGAGGGGCTCCTCTAAGCCCCTGAGGGGGGGCGGGACACCCGGGGCCTGCGGGGAGGCGGGGCCTGCGGGGAGGCGGAGCCTCACGGCCCTTCCCCTCAGGTCTACCTCCACGCCATCGTACGCGATGCCCATGGCCGGAAGATGAGCAAGTCGCTGGGCAATGTCATTGACCCCTTGGACGTCATCCACGGAGTCTCCCTGCAGGTGGGGCTGGGTGCCCGGAGGCCGGGAGAGCTTGTGGGGGCTACTGGGCCGTGGCCATGCCCGACCCCTCCCTCTGCCCCCTCAGGGCCTCCACGACCAGTTATTGAACAGCAACCTGGATCCCAGCGAGGTGGAGAGGGCTAAGGAAGGCCAGGTACTTGGGCGGGCCGCCGGGCGTGGGCAGAGGGAGGCGGGGCTGGCTCCAACTAGGCCTGGCTCCCCCGCAGAAGGCAGACTTCCCGGCCGGGATTCCTGAGTGCGGCACCGATGCCCTCCGGTTTGGACTGTGCGCCTACACGTCCCAGGGTAGGACCCCAATCTCTCCGCTGCCCCTTCTTCCCTGAGGCTGCCCCCCCCTGGGGGCAGGTGGGAGGAGTGCTGAGGACACTTCCCACACCAGGGCGTGACATCAACCTGGACGTGAACCGGATCCTGGGCTACCGCCACTTCTGCAACAAGCTCTGGAACGCCACCAAGTTTGCCCTGCGCGGCCTTGGCAAGGATTTCGTGCCCTCGGCCACCTCCGAGGTGAGGGCCTGGCGGGCGGGAGTGACCCCCACAGGCTGCACCCCGCCGCTCGGCATCAGGCACGACCAGGAGCCCCCCTGTGGGGGGACGGAGCAGAGGCTACCGGAGCCGCCGGACATTGGGTCCTCCCCCCACGGGCACATGTGGCTTCCCACCGGCAGGCCCAGAATGCATGTTTGCCCATGGGTTCTGGCTCCCTGCCCCAGCACCTCTCCCCTCCACTGGTGGCCCTGGCTGATGGCACCCCCCCCCAGCCCGGAGGCCGTGAGAGCCTGGTGGACCGCTGGATCCGCAGCCGGCTGACCGAGGCCGTGAGGCTCAGCAACCAAGGCTTCCAGGCCTATGACTTCCCGGCCGTCACCACCGCCCAGTACAGCTTCTGGCTGTATGAGCTCTGTGACGTCTACCTGGTGAGGACGGGGCGGGCGGCCAGCCTGACCCTCTGCTGCTACGGGCCCAGCGAGGGCTGGAGAGGACCCTCCAGCTCTGAGCGCACCTGCCCCCCCAGGAGTGCCTGAAGCCTGTGCTGAGCGGGGTGGACCCAGGGGCCGCCGAGTGCGCCCGCCAGACCCTCTACACCTGCCTGGACGTTGGCCTGCGGCTGCTCTCGCCGTTCATGCCCTTCGTGACGGAGGAGCTGTTCCAGAGGCTGCCCCGGCGGCTGCCAGACGCACCCCCCAGCCTCTGCGTCACCCCCTTCCCGGAGCCCTCAGAGGTACGGTGTGGGCGGGGCGGGGCCCGGGCTGTGCCCGGCCCTCCTCACCCCCTCCTCCGCCCCACAGTGCTCCTGGAAGGACCCGGAGGCAGAGGCGGCCTTGGAGCTGGCCCTGAGCATTACCCGCGCCATCCGCTCGCTGCGCGCCGACTACAACCTCGTCCGGACCCGGCCCGACTGTGAGCCCCCTCTGGGCCTCCACCGCCCGCTGTCCCTGCCGCTCTCCGTGTGGCCGCCTCACCACCTTCTCTCCCGCAGGTTTCCTGGAAGTGGCCGATGAAGCCACAGGCGCCCTGGCGTCGGCGGTGTCGGGCTACGTGCAGGCGCTGGCCAACGCGGGCGTGGTGGCCGTCCTGGCGCTGGGGGCTCCCGTGCCCCAGGGCTGCGCGGTGGCCCTGGCCTCCGACCGCTGCTCTGTGCACCTGCAGCTGCAGGGGCTGGTGGACCCGGCCCGGGAGCTGGGCAAGCTGCAGGCCCGGCGCGGGGAGGCGCAGCGGCAGGCCCAGCGCCTGCGGGAGCGCCGCGCCGCCCTGGGCTACCCGGCCAAGGTGCCTCTCAAGGTCCAGGAGGCGGACGCGGCCAAGGTGCGTGGTGGGCTGGGCGAGTCCTTCCCACCCCGCCCCCGGCCCAGCCCTGCACTCTGCCCAGCCCCAGGCAGTCCGTGGGCTCAGACCAGGCCCTGAGCAGGTGGGACCTGCGGGCGGGGGCACGACACGTGGAAGACAGGCAGACCCAGAGCCGGGCACCTGCCGCCCGGACAGGCTCCTTGCGCCCATCCGGTCCCGGGAACGTGGCAACCCACACGCGGGGGCCCTCCAGGCAGCAGCCCCGAGTAAGCCCACAGGGCGCAGGGAGGCCACGTGGGCCGTGGTGGGACTGGCTGGTCTCCCAGGAGTCCTGGGCGGCACCCCCTGCTGGTGCGGCCCGGGAGCCTGGGCCCTGAGCCGCTGGCCCTCAGGGCTGCATCCACTATGCTGCCCACAACGTGCCCCTGGCCCTGGGCTCTGTGCTGCTGCCGCTACAGCTGCTGCCCCATCGGCCTTGGGGACTGACCACTCTGGGAAAGAAAACCCCGCGATGGTGGAAGAGAAGGGGGTGCTGGTGGGGAGGCTGCTGAGCATTTGGGGGACCGTCCAGCCTAGCACAGTCCCTGACCTGCTCCCCACCCATGGCCCCACCTGCCTTTCCAACTGGGCCCTCTGCCTTCCTGGGCGCCTGGGTCTCCGCCCGGTCCTCCGCCCACCAGCCTTTCCCCGCAGCTCCAGCAGACCGAGGCTGAGCTCAGGAAGATGGACGAGGCCATCGCCCTGTTCCAGAGGATGCTGTGACCGCCACCCTCAGCCCCCCCTCCCCCCAGGCTCCTTCGGGGCAGCAATAAATATTTTACCACAAAACCATCTCTAGTCTGTGTGTGCTGGGCCGGAGAGGGGCGCTGAGGGGAGGGGAGGGAAGGAGGGAGAGGCGCTGAGGGGAGGGAAGGAGGGAGAGGGGTGCTGAGGGGAAGGAGGGAGAGGAGCACTAAGGGGAGGGGCGCTGAGGGGAGGGAGGGAGGGAGAGGGGCGCTGAGGGGAGGGAGGGAGGGAGAGGGGCACTAAGGGGAAGGGGGGGAGGGAGAGGGGCGCTGAGGGGAGGGGAAGGAAGGAGGGAGAGGGGTGCTGTGGGGAGGGAGGGAGAGGAGCACGGAGGGGAGGGAGGGAGAGGGGCGCTGAGGGGAGGGAGGGAGGGAGGGAGGAAGGGGCACTGAGGGCTGGGTGGGCGTCAGAGCCCTGTGGGCATTGGTGCATCTCTGGGTCTGCCCTGGCCCCCAGCCAGGCCTGAGTCACGCTGCGCCACCCGCCGGCGCCCTCCCCGCTCACCTCCCGCTGTGGTGGGGCCGCCGGTGCCGGCGCGGCAGTGGCTTTGGGCAGGACAGGCCAGGGGTCAGTCCTGCCCACCTCTGGGCCTGTCCCTCCGCCAGTCCCAGGCCGGTTAATTATAGCTCTGACCTCAGGGCCTGGGACACCCTGGCCGCCCTGCTGAGGACCCAGCACCAGGTAGGGGCTTCCTGTGCTGGGGTGGAGGGGTGTCAGGCTGGGTGGGGAGGGGTCCCGGGGAGGAGCCTGGGCCCCTCTTGCTGGTGAAAGTGTCAGCTGGCCTGTGAGGCCTCTGGCTGGCTGGGCAGGGAGCAGGCAGGGGGCGGGGAGCGGAGCCGGTGCAGATGCAGGAGTGGCCGGCAGGTGCCCAGGCCGCGGCGGCCTGCCAGGGGTCGCTTCTCCCTCCAGGAGCCCCAGTGGCCCCAGGTCCGGCCGCTATGCCCCCCGCCGGCGTGGCCCTGGCCCTGGGCCCCCTGCTGCTGCTACCGCTGCTGCCGCCCACATCTGCCTTCTTCCCCAACATCTGGAGCCTCCTGGCCGCCCCCGGCTCGGTCACCCACCAGGACCTGACGGAGGCGGCGGCTCTCAATGCCACCCTGCAGCTCTTCCTGGAGCGGCCGCCCCCGGGCCGGGCCCCCCTGCGCCTCGAGGACTTCCTGGTGCGTGTGCCTGGGTCCTGCCACCTGCCCGCGGCCCCTCCCCTCCGCCCCGCAGCCCAACACCCGCAGCCCGGGAGCCGGCACCGGGTCCGAGGCCCTGCCCCTGCCTCTCCCAGGGCCGCACCCTCCTCGCCGACGACCTCTTCGCCGCCTACTTCGGACCCGGGGCCCCTGCCCGGCGGTTCCGAGCAGCCTTAGGCGAGGTGTCTCGGGCCAACGCAGCCCAGGACTTCCTGCCACCTGCCCGGGGCGACCCTGACTGGCACTTCGATGCTGAGCGGCTGGGCCCGGGGCGCGCGCGCCTGGCGGGGGCGCTGCGGGAGGCGCTGGCGGCCGCCCAGGCCGGGGAGCAGGCGCTGGCCCGGCAGCGCCTGGGGGCGGCTCTCCACGCCCTGCAGGTGAGGAGGATGGGCGGGCGGCCCCTCACGCCCTCCTCCCATCACCCCTCTCTCCCCTCCCCGCCCGCCCCTCTCCCCTCACCCCCCCTCCTCTCACCGCCCCGCTCCCCTCACCCCCTCTCCCCTCACCGGCCCGCTCCCCTCACACCCCCCCCCCGCTCTCCTCACACCCCCTCTCCCCTCACCCCCCCTCCTCTCACCGCCCCGCTCCCCTCACCCCCCCACTCCCCTCACCCCCCCACTCCCCTCACCTCCCGCCTCGCTCCCCTCACCCCCGCCCCCCGCTCCCCTCACGCCCCTCTCCCCCCTCACCTCCCCGCTCCCCTCACCCCCCCCCGCTCCCCTCACCTCCCCGCTCCCCTCACCCCCCCCCGCTCCCCTAACCTCCCGCCCCGCTCCCCTCACCCCCCTGCTCCCCTCACCCCCCCCGCTCCCCTCACCTCCCGCCCCGCTCCCCTCACCCCCCTGCTCCCCTCACCCCCCGCCCCGCTCCCCTCACCCCCCGCCCGCTCCCCTCACGGCCCTTCTCCCCTCGCCGGCGGCGCCCTGTCGGCCAGGCCTCTGAGGGCCCCTCCCGGGTCCCCACGTCCGCCCGGCGGTGAGGGGGGCAGCCGGGACAGCCACAGCCACAGCCTCTCCTTCCCGAAGCAGGACTTCTACAGTCACAGCAACTGGGTGGAACTGGGGCAGCGGCGGCCACACCCGCACCTCCTCCGGCCGAGGCAGGAGCTGAGCGGCCTGGCGCGAGGTACCCCCCCCCCCCCCCCCGCCTCAGCCCCGCGCCCCCCCCTTTCCCGGGCCACCGGGAGGGACCGCCAGGCCAGGGGACCGCCAGCCAGTCCCCTCCCCCCGGGGGTCCCCGGGCTTTCTCTCGGCCCCTCAGCCTCCCAGCCGAGCGAGGACCGCGGCTGCCTCCGTGCCCAGTGCCGCCCCCCGCAGGCACAGACTGGCTCCCCGGCAGCCCCGGCTCAGGGTCAGCTCGGGCCGGGGCGGGGTGGCCGCGGGGGCTGGCGCCTGGGCGCGGAGGAAAAGCTGCCGGCCGCACAGGGTAGGGTCGGGCGGCAGGCGGGCTCCAGGCCGTGGCCTCCCTTGCAGAGGGAGACCCCACCTGCGCCGACTGCGCGGAGCTGAGCTGCCCCGGGAACCTGCTGGGCTCCGCCCGCCTCACCTCCGGCTACTTTGGAGCTTATCCCGCCAAGCCTCCAGGTACCAGGCAGAGAAGCCTCGGAAGTAGGGGAGGGTCATGTCCTCACAGGGACCTCAGGCTCTAGGTCCTCGCCCCACTTCCTGTGAGGAGAGAAAGCGGGCCGGCAGGATGGGTGGATGAAGGGCTGAGAGTGGCCAGGACTTGTAGGGGAGGGGCGGGAGCAGCTAACCAGGCCCCCATTGCCGGAGGGACTGGAGGGCTGGGGACCCCGCAGGTGCGGTGCGATGTCCCCCCAGAATGCCATCACTTCCTGCCGGGCCTCCGCCCAGTGGTGAGCTACGGGCCAGCTCAGAGAGGGCCCGGCTCCTGGGAGGCGGCGGGTGTTGTACTTCCACCCTCCAGACCCCTTCCCCCAACCAGGAAAGTGTAGCCACGGGGGCCGTTTTGACCAGAGCAGCGCCCAGCCCCCACGGGGAGGCATCAACAAGGACAGCACGGCCCCCGGCTTCTCCCCGCACCACGCGCTCCACCTCCAGGCTGCCCGGCTGGCCCTCCTGGCCTCCATCCAGGCCTTCGAGCTCCTGCGGAGCCGCCTGGGCGACCGGGGCTTCTCCAGGTGAGCGGCTGGAGGGGCTCCCTCGGCGCTCCCGGCCGGGCCCAGAGTGCAGACCCCGCTGTGGCTCTCCCCAGGCTGCTGGCCATCACCCCTGCCTCCAGCCTGAGCTTTGTGCTGGACACCACGGGCAGCATGGGCGAGGAGATCCACGCCGCCAAAAGCCAGGCTCGCCACATCGCGGAGCAGCGGCGGGGCGGCCCCGCGGAGCCCGCCCACTACGTCCTGGTGCCTTTCCACGACCCAGGTGCCGGCCGCCGGGACAGCGGAGGGAAGGGAAGCTGCACCCTGAGCAGGCTTCCCGGGAACAATCGCCCTGCTTCCCTGCTCCCAAAGGCCGCGGGCACCGAGGCCCCAGCACCCACGCTCAGGCGGCAGCCTGCTTCCTTAGGCCCAACCATTGTCAGGGGGCGGGGCGGGGCGGGGCTGGCGGGCGCAGGCCTCTGCAGAGTAGCTGAGACAGACAGTTATTATACATAGCATTGAATGGGCAGTCAGTCTGACCTGGGCCAGCCTCACTGTGCGTCCTGAGGTTGGTCATATAACGTTGCCTCAGTTTCATCATCCATAAAATGGGTCCACACTAGCTCCCTCCCCCTGCCTGTGTCCCAGGGTTGAAATGATCATCAGCCTGTAGGACTGAGGTTTCCCTGGGCCGGGCCGTCTGAGTCTGCATGAATCTCGTAGCTGGCAGGTAGCGGTTCCTCACTTATCCGGTGAAGGCATGAGCAAGTGAATAATGAATGCAGCCGCTTAAGTGTCAAAGGCACTCTTCCACGATCCACAAAAGCAGTTCCTTTAGTCTCCCGGTGCCCCCTCCCCCAGGTGAGTGCTGCTACTGCTCTGGCCCTGCTGGGAGGAAGCCGAGCCGGCCCTTTTCATCCGTACACACGTTTCCGAACAGGCCCCAGGCCGAGGGAGCGCCCTTGCTAAGGAAACGAGGCCCATTTCCCAGTAGAGGCCGAGCCTTGCAGCACGGGGCATGCTGTATTTCAGGGCTGCCCGCCCAGGGGCGTGTGGAGGGGCTCCTCACTCTCTGCACCCTTTCCTCCTCCCAGGGTTTGGCCCGGTCTTCAGCACCAGTGACCCTGACAGCTTCTGGCAGCTGCTCAGTGAGATCCAGGCCGTAGGAGGCGGAGACGAGCCTGAGATGAGCCTGTCAGCCCTGGAGGTCCGTCCTCCCCGCCCCGCTCTCCCCCTTCTCAGGCCCCACCAGCAGGGGGCGTGAGAGCCTTCCTGGGACCCTGTCCCCATCCCTCCCTGTCTGGCCCCACTCCTTCACTCCAGCTCTTCCTTGCCCTGCCCGTCCCTGCCACCATCTTCACACCAGCGTTTCCTCCCTGCCAGCTGGCCCTGCTGCACACACCCCCCCTCTCAGACATCTTTGTCTTCACCGACGCCTCCCCCAAGGACGCCTATCTCACCCACCGCGTGGAAGCCCTGGCTCAGGAGCGACGCTGCAGAGTGAGCAAGGCCGGGGGCGTCCGTGTTAGCTTCCAGGGTCACAGGGGACCCAGGACCAGGCTCACAACAGGGCCGCGCCCCCTGGTGGTCCACGCAGCGTGCATGGCGTGGGAGCCTGGACAATGAGCTTGGCATTTCCAGATCCCTTCGCAACTGAAGAGTGGGAGGCCCTGCCCTCCCCGGCTGACCTGGTATCTGAACCCCAGTAACCCATCGCAACACCTGAGACCTCGCTGCCAACAACCCACTGTGTGGGTGGCACGGCAACGGTCACAGGAGAGGCAGCGGCTAATGGGGTGGGCGGTGCCCCTGGGAGACCTTCGGCAGCGGGAGCCCGGCGGGAGCTTGAGCGCAGCGCCCGCCCGCGGAGATGCCGGCCCTGAGTGCTGGCTCCTGCGCAGGTGACATTCCTGGTCACTGCAGACCCATCGCAGGCGCGGCGCCGGCGTCAGGCCTTGTCCCCGCTGCGCTTTGAGCCTTATGAAGGGGTGGCCCTGGCCTCTGGCGGGGAGGTGATCTTCACCACAGATCAGCACATCCGGGACGTGGCAGCCATGGTTGGGGACAGCGTGGCCGACCTGGTGAGTGCGCGGACCGAGGGACAGGCTTTCAGCTCAGGCTGCACTTCTCTCGCATTGCGCCGTGTTGCCAGAGGGCGTCGGGTGGGAAGGGCTGTTTGTCTTCCCAGAGAGCCAGGCCACCCACCTCCCACCACCCCTCCCATGTCAGCCCTGCCCGCCCCCAATCTGGGCTCCAGTGCCGTCCAGGGGACAAGTAAGGGATCCTAAGCCCTCGCTCCAGCCTCACTGTGTGCCCGGCTCCCGCCCCCTCTCATTGCCGTCACTTAGCTTCTTTCTGTCTCTGTTCTGCCTCATTCCCGCCTCATCTCTCTCCCCCATGGGGCCTGCCATCCTTCAGGTGGTCCTGCCCCTGGGGCCCCCGGGGCCGGAGCCTGGGCCGCTGGTGTTCACTGTGGACGGGCTGCTCCGGGGCGTGACGGTCCGCATCCACGGGGCGGTCCGCAGCTTCCGCATCAGGAGCCCTGCAGGTGCGTCCGTGTGCCAGGCAGAGGGCGAACAGGAGGAGACTGAGGCAGAGGGAGTGTTTCCTGTGACAACTGGCTCTCCATCCCACCAGGGCTCTCCCAGGGCCAGGAGGAAGGCCAGGGGCCTCTAGGCCTCACCCGCCGCTTTGGACAGTTCTGGGTGGTGAGCGTGAGTGACCCTCCCCAGACAGGGACCTGGGAGATCCAGGTGGCGGCGGAGGGCAGCCCTCGGGTGAGAGTGCAAGGTGAGGAGGAGGGCATTCCGGGGAGGGAGGGGAGGGGAGGGCAGCTGCAGAGCTCAGAGCTAGATCAGTCACTGCGGCCTCGGACTGCCTCCCTCCCTCAGCTCGGACGGAGCTGGACTTCCTCTTCCACTTCGGGATCCCGCTGGAGGATGGCCCCCACCCTGGCCTCTACCCCTTGACCCAGCCGGTGGCAGGTGCATCTACCCCTCACCCCTACTTGTTTATTGACTTTACACTTACAAACTCTCTAGGTGTTTAACTTTCCATTGGCTTACAACTTACACGTTTTACCTAAATGTGCACCGAACTCCCTCCTGGCATCCCCAACACTCCCCAGGGGTACCCTGTTCCGAAAGCCATTCACTCTTTTCTCCTGGACCCCTGTTCTCCCGCCTCCGCCCAGGTCTGCACACCCAGCTGCTGGTGGAGGTGACGGGGCTGCCCTCCAGCCGCCGGGCGGGACCTCCGCCCCTCTTCTCCCACGTGGTGCTGCGAGGGGCTCCGGAGGGCGCCGAGCTGGGCCGCGTGCGCCTGGAGCCCAGGGGCGCCCCGGAGCGCGGCCTCCTGGTGGCCTCGCTCCCGCCCCCGCTGCTGTCCGCCGCGGGGCCCTTCTCGCTGGAGCTGCTGGGCCGGGACGGCGGCGGGCGGGAGCTGCACCGCGCGGCCCCCCAGCCCTGCCTGGTGGTCCCGGTCCTCCTGGAGGTGAGCCGCTGGGGAAGGAAGGCTCGCGGGGCTGGGAGGGGCGGCTCCTGCCTGACCCGCCCTCCTCCGCAGCTCAGTGGCCCGGGGGGCTCCCTGGCCCCGGGCAGCAAGGCCCCGCTCAGCCTTCGCATCGCCAGCTTCTCGGGGCCGCGGGACCTCGACCTCAGGACGTGGGTCAACTCCAGCTTCACCCTCACCTCCAACCTCTCCAGGTGTGCCGGCTGCTCCCCAGCCCACCCCTTCCCTAAGCCCCGCCCCTCCCCTAAGCCCCACCCTTACCAAACCCCGCCCTTCCCTAAGCCCCGCCCCGCCCCTGATAGCCCTCAGTCCCACCGCCCTTCCGCCGGCGCCGGCCCCGCCCCTCGCTCCCGGCTCTAGGGCCCGGTTGTGTCCGCCCCGCAGGGTCCACCTGGAGCACAACCAGTCCGCCTGGGGGCGCCTGTGGCTGGAGGTCCCTCAGTCCGCGGCCCCGCGCTCCGTGGTGGTGGTGACTGTGGCTGCGATGGGTCGAGAAGCCGGACCAGTGCCTCCGACACATGCCTTCCTCCGGCTCCTGGTGCTGGCCCCGGACCCACAGGTGCCGCGCCCCCACTCCATCGCAGGGTAGGCAGGGCAGGGCGGCTTAACTTGGGTGTAGACACCCAGACAGGCTTTCCCTCTCCTCCGCAGGACCAGCTCGCTGTCCCTGCCCACTCGTCCGGCCCCGTCCTCACCACGGCCAGCTCCACCCCTCCTCCCTCCCCTCTGGTGACTTGGGGCAGGGCTGGGGGAGGGCCGGCAGGCAACCCCTGGTGGGGCACAGTCGGAGGGGTGCTGCTCCTTCTAGGCCTGGCCTCCTGGTGACAGCAGCCCCAAAGAGTGGGCTCCAACGCTATTTCCAATCCCTCCCGTTGGCGAGAAGATGGCATGGGCCTGGGCCTGGGCCCCTAACTCCCCCAGCCGGGCAGGAGGTTTTCCTTCTCATGCAAGATTGGGATAAAGGGTGATCGATTTCCCCACAATGCACTTTCCCTAACCCTCGTGGGAAGCAAACCAAAGACTTAGGGTAGAAAGGTACTAGAAAGTGTTATTCATAGAATTGTTTTTATTAGAAATTCTGGAGAAGCTTTTATTTTATTTTTGTATTTAAATTTGAAGGACAGTTTCAATAAACATGTCTTTTCCCCAGAGAGGTTTCAAAGAAAGATCATTTGTGCACAGCATCCGGGAGAGTGAGGGCATCAAATACCAAGAAGGTGAAATGGGAGTTTTCAGGGCAGAGAAGAACCTTTACACCTTCAGTGGGCCCACCACCCGGAGCCACTTAGCTGTGGAGTCAGGAGGCAGAATAGGAGGTTCTGACAGCCTCTTCCATCCCAACCGAGGGGAAGGAGGGAGCCTTAGACACTGCTAGGCCCTCCAGCGTGGGGAAGCCTGGCTGAGCCACCTCCCCTTGTGGCTGAATGGTTCCCTTTGCTGCGCTGACAACCCCCAGAGAGAAGTTCGGGCTCTGCCTCCCTCCCTGTGCCCCTGTTTACCTGTTGCTGCCACAAGCCCTGCTTCCTTGGCCTTCCCTTCCGCCCTGGGTGGCACAGGATGTGGGGAGAACGGGATATTTGATGTTCTCCGTTAAACCAGTGTTGACCCCAAACCTCTACCCCAACCTCTCAAAAGTCTCAACTGAAAACAATAAATACCTTCCCCTGAATCAGATTCTCAAACAGATGTTCACCTTTTGAATCTGGGCTAACTGCGGACTATCAGGCTTTGAGTGTGAATGTTGGAAAATTCTAGAAGAGGAGCTGGAGGCTGACAGTGAAAACATGAGGCCCATCTGCCACTCTCCTGTCACCACAGGCCATCCTTTTCCATGTGAGTCCCTCATCCCGATACTCTCCCCTCCATCTCTTAAAGGCCAGGGCCTCCGTCCCCTCAAGTAGCACATTACCCTCTTTCCCTGTTCTTTTTTTATTTTTTATTTTAATATATTTTATTGGTTTTTCACAGAGAGGAAGAGAGAGGGACAGAGAGCTAGAGACATCCACTGAGCCAAACCAGTTTCGGCTCCCTGTTCTTTTTTTTAAAGCTGTGTTGTTGTTGGTAACCCTCAGCCGAGGACATTTTTCCCATTGCTTTTTCAGAAAGAAGGAAAAGAGAGAGAAAGAGACAGAGGAGAGAGAAATATTGATGTGAGAGGCACATCGATTGGTTGCCTCCTGCACGTGCCCTGACCAGGGCTAGGGATGGAACCTGCAACCCAGGTATGTGCCCTTGACCAGGAATCGAACCTACGGCCCTTCTGTGCATGGGTTGATATTCTAAATACTGAACCATGCCGGCCAGGGCTCCCTTTTTTTTTGGACACAAAGTTCGTTAATTATTCTTTGGGGGAAACGGATACCACCCTCCCACTCAATTAAGAGAAACATTTTTATCAGCACAGAAGTCTTTTTTCCACTTATCATCCATGAACTCACAAGGAAAGGGTTCCAGCCGCTCAGGCCCGTTTCCATTGGTCCTCACAGTGTGCTGCTCTGGGAGGGGCAGGCTGGCGTTTCAGCTGAGACCAGGTACCTCTTTGGCTTCTCTTTCCGATCCCCCCGTTCTTCATGACGCCTCCTTGTCCATCCCTGGCCCATCACCTCAGTGGTGATCCAGTCCCATCCCACTGAACAGAAGGCAGACGGCCTCCTCCAATGCCAGCACTGCTCGCCTAGCACTTGGTGGTGGCGTCCTGGCCTTACAATGCTGCTCCTAATTCCTCATCTCTGGCCACTGTCTCCTTTCCAGGCCAGTGTCAGGCTGTGTCCACATGTGGTCCCTTCCCCCTTCCCCACATCCTGGGGCTGCCCCGCATCTCACCCAAGGCCCTGCTGCTGTGCCTCCCAGCGGGCCCTCACACCAGGCCTGGCCACGCTCCAGCAGCTCCAGCCCTGCAGTCCCTGCACAGGGCACCCTGTTCCCGCTCCAGGGCCTGCCTCCTCGCAGCTGGAAAATGCAAGAAGCAGAGGCTTACTCCACATTAGGGCTCCGGGCCACGGCCTTTCTAGAAAGCCCTGCTTGGGTTCTGTGGTCACTGAATGCCAGCCGACTGCCACGGAGGGTGAGGGAACGCAGGGGGGGGAAGACTTGAGTCCTCAAAACTGAGTGGAAACGTAGGGCAGATCTAGGAAGAGGGGCTTCCGCTGGGTCCTCTCTGTGGACTAATACTCACCCAGAGGAAGAAGCTTCAGGCTACTGGGGTTTTTGTTTGTTTTTTAAAATATCTTTATTGATTTCAGAAAGGAAGGGAGAGGGAGAGATAAAGACATCGGTGATGAGAGAGAATCATTGATCAGCTGCCTCCAGCACGCCCCCTACTGGGGATCGAGCCTGAAACCCAGGCATGTGCCCTTGATCAGAATTGAACCTGGGACCCTTCAGTCTGCAGACTGACGCTCTATCCACTGAGCCAAACGGGCTAGGGCAGGCTGCTGGGTCTTGGTGGCTTGTCTCAGCAGAGCTGGAAGGGGCCTGCAGCAGGGCAGGACCCTGGCTCCCCAGGGCTCTGAGGTGGGAAGGGCGGAGCCACGCCCTCTAGCGACCTGGGCTGGCCCCCTCTCTCCCTGCTCCTTGCAACCTCCTACCTAGTCTTTCAGCCTCAGAGCTCTTCCTGCTGCGTCTGAGGCCAGGAAAGACCCTCTCCCATAGGCTCCTGTCTTCCTGCTCTCTGTTCTGTAGGGTCTGAAGTTGGTTCTCATCAAGTCCCTCTGGGTAGTTTTTGATTGAATTCATTGGGCTGACATTGGTTAATAAAATTACACAGGTTGCCGAAACCGGTTTGGCTCAGTGGATAGAGTGTCAGTCTGCGGACTGAAAGGTCCTGGGTTCGATTCCAGTCAAGGGCATATACCTTGGTTGCTGGCACATCCCCAGTAGGGGGTGTGCAAGAGGCAGCTGATCGATGATTCTCTCTCATCGATGTTTCTAATTCTCTATCCCTCTCTCTTCCTCTCTCTAAAAAAATCAATAAAATATATATTTTTAAAAATTACACAGGTGTCAGTGTACACGTCTATCATGCAACATCTGGGCATAGAATGTGGTCACACCCCAAGGCAAGTCTCCTTCCATCACCTTTATCCCCCACCACCCCACCGAGTGAGGCAGGGCAGGTCCCTCTGTGGACTCCTACTTGGTGTTTCCTCGCTTTTCTAGTCTCTTGCTGTTTTGGCTGGTCTAAGGAAACAACTTTCTCCAAAATAAACTTTATTTCTAACGTGAAACACAATTTCTGGGGAAACCGAGAGCTCTGGGTCTGAAGAAACAAAGGGCGCGGCAGCCCCAGGGTTTGGGAAGTGGAGGCCGGCAGAGAAGGACTAGAGGATGGTGGTGGCTGCAGGGAGCACTTCCTGGCTCATGAAAGTGTCCAGGTCCAGGTTGGGATCTTCCAAATCCAGCTTCAGAAACTTGTCTACTAATGCCTGGCAGCTGAGGAAGAGCACAGAGACCTGTATGAGGGAGCGGGTAACACCCTGTGGGAGGAGGTGGTGCAGAGGAAGCCCGGCCTGGGAAACGGGATTTCAGAAAGAAACCGGGTCACTGAAAGGCAAAGGGACCTTCTGAGTCCCTGAAAGGGGAAACGAGCTGCAGTAGATGCTAGAACAGGACCCTGGTCACCCACTCACTTTTCCATTTGCTTCTCCTTCAGCAGCTCCCTGAGAGGCTTGATGGGCTTACCACTGCGGATCAAGTCCGAGACCTGGGGACAGGAGGAGGGGCGGGTGGGGAACTGGGTAAGAAAGGAAGAGTTGCCAGGGGCCCAGGGGCCCAGGAGCCCGGCTCTGTGAGGAGCAGGAACGGTAGGAGGGAGCCCTCATCACCTCCTTGCCGCGGGCTATGAGTTTGTCCGGAAGCCTGGCTTGGGCAGCTGTGTGGGAGGCATGGCTGGCGTTGGCCACACCTTCGCAAACCCGATAGAAGAAGACAAGGTCATTCCCATCCTCACAGGTCTCCATGCTCTTAAAAAAGAACAAAAGGGGACAGTGTGTCATTGTCACTCAGCGTCTCTCCCCCGAGCCCCGCCCCCATACCCATAGCCAATCCCTCTGGGAGTGAGGAGAGGGAAGGGACATGGTCCCTGTGGTAGGGTGCCCCTGTTCTGATGAAGGAGCCAGTCTCCAGCTCGGGGGACACTTGGCTTAGGGACCCCGAGGGACTAGATTCGTTTCCTCACCAAATACTGCACAAGGGGCCCCTGTGGCAGCAAGGGTAGCTGCACAAGGCTCAGAAAGTTGGTGGCCACAAAGATGTGGGGGCATGTGGGCCCCAGCGCCAGCCAGTGTCGGAGCACAGCAGCCAGCAGCGCGAGCCCATCCACCTGTGCAGAGGACAGGGTGAGGGTGCAGAGCCACGGCGCCCTGCCCCCCTGCCCTGGCCTTTTCATCCTGCACTTTTCTGTTTCCTTCCGGCCCCCACACACCTTTTTCCTGAAGCCCCACCTCCCCCTCCTCCTTTGCCCGCCTCCATTTCCCCTCACCGTGTTGGTTCCCTTTCCAAATTCATCAATAAGGACCAGAGACCGCTCGGTGGCATTGTTCACTGCTTTTGCCACCTGCTGGGTATGAGGTGGACAAAGAGAGTTTCATTAGCATTCGAGGCCTGTAGCACTGACCAGTCTGCCATGAATACAGCTGCTTGTGTGTCCACCCAGTGGCCTGGGAAGTCTTTAATGAGAGGTGCATGCTTTGTTCACCCTTTCATTGCCAACAATGCCACATGCAAAGCAAGGATTCAAAAGAGATTCCCTAGCTCTGGCCAGTGGTGCTCAGTGGTTAAAGCACTGGCCCTCACATTGAAGGATGAAACGGGTTCGATTCCTGGTCAAGGGCACGTACCCGGGTTGCAGGTTCAGGGCACATGCAGAAGGCAACCAGTTCATTTGTCATGTTTCTCTAGTTCTCTCCCCCGCACCCCCTCCCTTCCATTCTAAAAATTAATGGAAAATATATCCTTGGGGGAGGATTAGCCACCCCAAAAAGAGGTTCTCTAGTGTAGAGGGCAGGCAGCAGAGGGAATGTTTTTCCTGATCATTTTCCAGGGGCAGAGTTCCTTCCCCATCCCCCCATCCCAATCCCACCCCTCTTTACTCCCTTTGACCTGGTTGAGGTCGATCATGAAAGTGGAGAGGCCAAGGGAGACGGATTCGCAGCTGTGAATGCGGGTGAAGATGGCGTCTACCGCCCCGATTTCAGCCTCCTCTGCTGGCACAAAGCTGCCCACCAAGGCCATGAATGTGATCAAGCCTACCTAAGCAGGGAAGGAGACAGAGCCTGGGCATGTGGTAGGGGCTAAGGCTAAACTAAAGGGTGAGTGACAGAGCCAGGAGACACAGACAGTTCTTCACTCACTTTAGTCAGCAGAGAGGGACAGGGAGTGGGCATAGGCACTGGGGAATGGCATGGACCTATTCAGGGGCGGGGGAGGGCCATGGAAAGCTCTATTAGGGCATGGCTCTCCCTCAAGGGAAGGTGAGGAACAGGATGTGGTTATAGTGTCTGCCTGACAGGCAGGGTCAGAGCCCAGCAGAAGAGCTGAGTGACCTGGGTAGGCTAGCAGGTGGGGAGGAGATGATGTGGGTTCTCCTACCTGTTTGAGGTATATGCTCTTCCCTGAGGAGTTGGGTCCAGTGATGACTTTGACCCTCCCTTTGTCCCCACCACACTCTGCGGAGTTGGGCACAAAGGTTCGGGCACAGAGTTCCATCAGAGGATGTCTGCGGTGGATGGAGAGGTATTTCACACATCGCCCAGATGGGTGAAGCCCCCAGAATATGGGGCTTTCAGGCCCTGTGTCTAGGCCTCCACCCCCTTCTGTTCTCACCTGCCATTCTGGATTCGTACCCCAAAGAGTCGGGGAGAGTAACGGGGCCTTGAGTAGCCATAGTCCCGGGCAGCACTGGCGAGAGCCAGCAAGACGTCCAGGCGGGAAGCAAGGTCCAACACCCGGGTCAAGACAGCCGCCCGAGCCAGCACCTGACACTGCAGCTGGTGCATCAGCAGTGTCTCCTGGTCTGATGGTAGGTGAGGGAGGAGCTGGGGTCAGCTCCCGGGGATCGTGAAGGAGAGAGAGAAGCCAGCAGAGGGACTGGAAACAGGCTGGCAGCTACCGTGTGAGACACCCAGAGACATTCAGAAGATTGGGAGTCCAAGTGCAGAGCGAGAGCGGGAAGAATAGGAGCCTGCTGGGATCACCCGAAGCTGCCCACGCCCAGCCCCTCGCTCACTGCTCCTCACCACGGATGTCGCAGTGCAGGTCCCCCAGCAATGCGTCCAGCTCCTTGGTTCGAGCACTGCGATAATGCAGCTTCTCCTCTGAGAGGAACTGGGTAAGGGGCTCAAGCTGTGGGCTTTGCATCTCCCACATTTATAACCCCGTCTGCAGGCCCCCACCCGACTTCTTTCTCCTGCATCTCGGAGCTAATAAAGATGAAAGTAAAAGGACAGAAGAGAGATCCCATATTGGGCAGTGCCAATAGGGCTAGGCCTCCTGGCAGCTGCTGATTCATTTTCCTTATCACCTCCCTACAGAGGTCAAGGGTCTTACCATGAAGTCCAGTCCCTCGATCTCAAAGTCACTGGCCTCCACCATGGAAGGCAGGCGGGGAATAGAAAGAAGGAAGCCGATCTGGAGAGCATAAAAGATAAAGCAGAGCGTGATGTACTGGGCACTTGCTCCCTGAGACCTCCAGGGCTCCCCTCCGGGGCTAGAGCCACCACACGGTATTCATGTTCTTCAAACTTCTCCAGAAGTTTCCTTATCTATTAATGTGTCCTTCATAAGCTCCCATCTCCCCCAAAGCCCCCAGAGGCACACCCTCACCAGAGGGATGTAGATGACGCTGCAGGAAGGAATGCGGCAGTCCAGATTCTCCAGCTCCTTCCGAGCGACCTCAGTGAGGAAACTGGGAAGTCCCACCAGCCTTCGTTTCTCTGGGGGGGAGACACTTGGATATCGACAGGAAGGTTCCTGCCTGGTTGCCACAATAATGCTGCTGTAGTGGCAGCGTCTCATCACGGTGCAGGCTTGTGTTCAGGGCTCACAGGCCCATCCCCACACCCAATACTCACTCTCATCGATTTCAGGATCTATGTTGGGGAGGACTGTGAAGCGATTTGCAGCGAGACTGCCCTCAAAGTCCACCTGCGGAGGCAAGAAGTCCAGCTGCTTATCAGCCAGCACCATCTCTGTCCTGTTGCTCTCCCCCAGCGGGGCTCCAGTTCTCCCTGCAGCCCCTGATTTAACCCTCCCCTTCCAAGCACATGCCTGATGTTCTGCCACCTCCTCTCACCTCTCCACTTATTGGTCATCAGCTGACCTCAGTGCCTCCCAGGCTTCCCCATCTTCCAAGCATATGTCTTGCCCCTAACTCCCCAGGGGCTTGGCCTCTTTCCTTCTACTCACCACTTTGCCGATGAGGCTGGCGATGTGGTGCAAGTCATCAGAGAACTCTTGGGCAATGTCCCGAAAGAGCTGGATGGCCTGGGGCAGCGAGCGACAAGCATCCCGCAGGCCCAGGGCACTGTACACAGTCTGTAGGAGAAATGGACAGAGGATGGTGGCCCCATCACCCCTGGCTGAGGAGAGGGGACAAGGATGAACTGAGAACAAAGATCAATGAGGAAAAACACAATAACAAAGACAGAGAGAAAATGTGCCAGGCACGGCACTGAACACTGAGGTAAAAAGACAACCACAATGTGGTCCCTGTCCACAGGAGCTTACAGTCTCGGGGAGAAGATACATTTTTTTAAATTTTTATTGATTTACTTTTAAATTTATTTGTTTAATTTTCACCAAGGATATTTTTTCCATTTTTTTTTTTTAGAGAGAGTGGATGTGGGGAGAGACAAACATCACTGTGAGATAGACTATTGATTGGTTGCCTCCTGCATCCCAACCTGTTATGAGATGGAATCTGCAATCCAGGTACATGCCCTTAACAGGGAATCAAACTTGCAACTCTTTGGTTTGCAGGCCAACACTCTAATCACTGAGTACACTGGCCCAGGCTATGTCTTTAATGTGGAAAGTATTACAAATGTCCCATTGGCCACCTCCACTCCACTGCTGCCCCTTTCTTTTTCTTTTCTTTTTTTTAAAATATATTTTATTGATTTTGTACAGAGAGGAAGGGAGAAAGAGAGTAAGAAACATCGATGAGAGAGTCATCGATCAGCTGCCTCTTGCACACCCCCTACTGGGGATATGCCCGCAACCAAGATACATGCCCTTGACCAGAATCGAACCAGGGACCCTTCAGTCCCCAAGCCAACGCTCTATCCATTGAGCCAAACCGGTCTTGGCACACTGCTGCCCCTTTCCAGGCCTTCACTGCACTATTGTCTGTGTCCATGGAATATTTATTTATTTTTGAGAGAGAGGAAGGGGAAAAGGAGAGAGAGAGAAAGAGAGGGAGAGAAACAACAATGATTTCTTGTCCCACTTATGCTGATCATTGGCTGATCTGGTATGTGCCCTGACCAGGGATCAGAGTCGCAACCGTAGTGTATCAGGACGATGCTCTGACCAACTGAGCTACCCGGCCAGGGCAAGGCATATTTTTAGAAAGAAAAGATTATTACCCGGCTGGAGTGGCTCGGTGGAGTCCCCTAGCTGAGCATCCACCTATGAACCAGGAGGTCACTGTATGATTCCTGGTTGGACATTTCCCCCGGTTGGTCTCAAACCCCAGTGTGAGGCATGCAGGAAGGCAGCCGATCAATGATTTTCTCATCATTGATGTTTCTCTCTCTCTTCTTCTTCCTCTCTGAAATCAATAAAAAATATTTTTAAAAATCTTAAAAAAAAAAAAAGATGATCTGAAGGTGGCAAGAGGGGCAGGGATAGAAGCTAGAATTAGTTGATTATATCTTTGGGAGATTTGACTTTGGAACTATGTAAATATTTTATATAATCCTCTAATTAAATTAAAAATTTAAAAGAAATTCCTAATAATAATAAAAAAACAACAGCCAAAACCGGTGTGGCTCAGTGAATAGAGCATCGGTCTGTGGACTGAAGGGTCCCGGGTTCGATTCCAATCAAGGGCATGTACTTTGGTTGTGGGCACATCCCCAGTGGGGGGTGTGCAGGAGGCAGCTAATCGATGTTTCTCTCTCATTAATGTTTCTAACTTTCTATCCCTCTCCCTTCATCTCTATAAAAAGTCAATAAAATATATTTTTAAAAAAACAGAATGAAACAAAGGAACATAAATATGTATGTCCATATAGTGGCATAACCACACAGATTGGAACTTTTCCAAGTGTCTAAAATACAGTGATTTGTATATCCCTAGTGGAGACAAAAAGAACTTCCCTCTCTCCCCTCAAAAACATCTTAACAGCCCTAGCCATTTTGGCTCAGTGGATAGAGAGTCGACCTCGGACAGAAGGGTCCCGGGTTCAATTCCAGCAGAAGGCACTGCCCAGGTTTCTGGCTCAATCCTCAGTAGGGGGTGTGCAGGAGGCAGCCAATCAATGATTCTCTCTCATCATTGAAATTTCTATCTCTCTTTCCCTCTCTGAAATAATTAATATATATATATTCTTATCATTGATGTTTCTATATCTCCCTCTCTGAAATAATATATATCTATATCTGAAGTTTTCAATAATCATAACTTGGTAGTAGTGCTGATATTTCCATAAGATTGTTATGGATATAATGTAGGAAAAAGCAAATGATATTGTAATTTTATAATCCCTAGTGTTACTCAGAACCAGAATTTCCAATATGGAAAAAGAAAATATTAAAAGATAAGTATAGTAAAGGAATATACAAGTTAAGAATACTGTGGTTCCAGGTGTAAAATGGTGGTATTAGTGCTAATTTATCATGCATTTTATTGTTTTTAAAGTTCCCAGATCTGTTCATAGAAAAGACCTAGAAGCAATAACAAAACATGATGAGCACCCTCTAGTCTGCAGACTGTGGTACAGAAATAACACTCTCACTAAAAAGAACCAGGGCTCCTTGGAGAAATGTCTGGTTCTAGGTCAGATCAGGAGATGTAAATTATAAACCTTGTCAAACCAGAGAGCAGGGAAACTATCAAAATCTACCAGAGTTGCCCTAGCCAGTTTGGCTCAGTGGATAGAGTCAGCCTACAGACAGGAGTCCCAGGTTCTATTCTAATCAAGGGCACATGCCTGTGTTGTGGGCTCAACCCCTAGTAGACAACTGATCAATACTTCTCTCTCTGATGTTTCTCTCTCTCTCCCTTTCTCTCTCTCTCCCTCTCCCTTTCTCTCTGAAATCAATACAAACATATATTTTTTTAAAAATCTACCAGAACTTTTTAAAGGACTCAGAAGCCAACTTCAAGAGGCTCCCATCAGCAAAAGACAGAATAATGTGAACACGTATAAGATTAAAAATGCAGATCCCAGTTGAGAAGGAAGAGCCGCAGGCGGCCGCAGATCTCACAGCCGCTCGGGAACCCTGTGGGTAATCTGAGGATTGATATTCCAGGTCTCCTTGATGGACGGAAAACCTGAAGTAACCTCAGGCTAACCTTGGTGTTTTCAGAAAATTAGACTTGCTGGTGAAGTAACAGGGTGACAGGATATTTTTGCACAGTCACATACAAAGTGTTAGCTGCTTTCCAACACACGGATCAAAATGCAAAAAAAAAAAAAAAAAAAAGATTAAAAGTGCAGTGGACTGAAGCATGTGTAAATCTATGAGTTCATAACGATACTAAAACAACAACAACAAACTCATTGGCTACCTGGGCTGATTTAGGGACTAGTTTACTAAGATGACAGATAACAAATAACGGCAGAGAAAGAAGTCAGGCAAATTTCTGTGATATGAACTGTATCATGGGTAACCAAAGAGCAGACAAGAGGAAGGTTTCTTTTCTTTTCTTTCTTTTTTATATATATATATTTTATTAATTTCTTCAGAGAGGAAGGGAGAGGGATAGAGAGTTAGAAACATCAATGAGAGAGAATCATCGTTCAGCTGCCTCCTGCACACTCCCCACTGGGGATGTGCCCACATGCCCTTGACCGGAATCGAACCCAGGACCCTCCAGTGGCAGGCCAACACTCTATCCACCAAGCCAAACCGGTTTTGGCAAGAGGAAGGATTTCTTTAAGGAAACATTCTGGCTAATAAATAATGAGAGAATTAAAATAAACACTTTGCATCTGGATGGTGTGGCTCAGTGGTTAAGCATTGACCCATGTACCAAAAGGTCGCTAATTCCTGATTTCATTCCTGGTCTGGGCACATGCCTGGGTTGTGGGCTCAATCCCCAGTGGGGACAGTGCAGAAGGCAGTGGATAGATGTTTCTATCTCTACTCCTCCCTTCCACTCTCTCTAAAAATTAATGGGGGAGAAATATCCTTGGGTGAGGATTTGAGGATTAACCAAATAATAAAAAAAATACACACACACACACACACACACACACACACACACATATATATATATATATATATATATATATATATATATATATATTTAAAAAAAAGATATTCTAGGAGAGACAGAAACATGTCAAAATCACCTACGGATTATAATCAGCAAAACCCAGGCTAAGGGAAGCTCTATAGGACAAATGACTCAGCTTCTTCAACAAATAACTTGTAAGAATGAAAATGAGAGAAAAAGAGAGAGAGAGAGGGAACGAACAGAGAGGAGAGACAGATATACAAAGACACAGAGAAAGACAGAGAGAAAGAGAAGAAGGAACTCATATAAGAGACTTAAAGGGGACATCACCCCATTGCCATATGTTGAACATATTTGGTTCCTAATTAAACAAACTAATTTTTAAAATGATGACATTTAAGAAATAATTAGATATTTAGCCGAAACCGGTTTGGCTCAATGGATAGAGCGTTGGCTTGGGGACTGAAAGGTCCCGGGTTCGATTCTGGTCAAGGGCATGTACCTTGGTTGCGGGCATATCCCCAGTGGGGAGTGTGCAAGAGGCAGCTGGTCGATGACTCTCTCTCATCGATGTTTCTAACTCTCTATCTCTCTCCCTTCCTCTCTGTACAAAATCAAATAAAATATATTTAAAAATAGATATTTAGACATTAGATAGTTGGTGATATTAAATAATGGTTAATTTTAAGTAAGATAATGGTAGTTATTCTTTAAAAAAATTTTGTTTATCCTCCCTCAAGGTATTTTTTCCACTGATTTATTTTTTTTATAAATATTTTATTGATTTTTTACAGAGAGGAAGAGAGAGGGATAGAGAGTTAGAAACATCGATGAGAGAGAATCATCGATCAGCTGCCTCTTGCACACCCCCTACTGGGGATGTGTCCGCAACCAAGGTACATGCCCTTGACCAGAATTGAACCCGGGACCTTTCAGTCCGCAGGCTGCTGCTCTATCCACTGAGCCAAACCGGTTTCAGCTCCACTGATTTTTTAAAAGGAAAATCTTTTTAAAATTTTATTTTTAAAATACGTTTTTATTTATTTTAGAGGAAAGAAGAGAGGGGAAGGGAAAGAGAGAAACATTGATGTGAGAGATACATCAATAGGTTACTTCCAACATGCACCCCAATTGGGGCCTTGAATCGAATCTGCAACCCAGGATGTGCCCTTCACCAGGAATTGGACTTGCAACCCTTCTGTGTGCTGGCCAACAATCCAACCACTAAGTCATATCAGCCAGGGCAGTAGTTATTTTTTCTCAAAAATTATTTTATTTTAGAAATCATATTTAAACATTTATGGGTAAAATGATATGATAGGTGGGAATTGCTTCAAAATAAATAATCCAGGAAGTGGAAAGTAGGAGAAAATATACATGAAATAAGTACTGAAGCTGCAAGGTGGATACATGAGGGTTCATTTTATTATTCTCCCTAATTTTTTTGGACAGCCCTGGCCGGTGTGGCTCAGTTGGTTGGAGTGTCGTCTCATGTACTGAAAGGTTGCTGGTTCAATTCTGAGTCAGGACACATACCTAGGTTGTGGGTTGGATCCCCATGGGGGTGTGTACGGGAGACAACCAATTTATGTTTCTCTCATACATCAATGTTTCTCTCTCCCTTTCCCTTTCTCTAAAATCAGTAAAAAAATTTTATATATATAGTCTGGTGAAGATTAAAAACAAAATAAATATTTTGGACAATATCTACAATACAAGCTTAAAAATAGTGTTGGGATAAAGTTGGACAAGATAACCACAGTACAGAAAGTCTAGAACACAGCTGAGGGAATTAACCTGAACTTCTAGGATTCAAGGTCCTACCTTGTAGAGAACCTGCCAGTCGCTGACCTTGGTGTGGGACAACTTCATGCGTTTCAGAATCAGCTACAGTCAGATAAGGACAGTCAGACAGGGGACAACGACTGTTTTCCCTATCCCACTCTAATGCCCTCAGGAAGCCTCAACCTCCTTCCCCACATCCTTGCCCCCAACCCTGGGCTCACAGGCACGTTCTTGATGTGACCCAGCAACCGATGCAGCATCTGAGCCATGTCCAGGTTCTGGGGTAGCAGGAAAAACTGAATGACGTCCAGACGAGAATTTAGTTCCCCCAGGTCATGAGTGGGACGTGTGAACCACAGCCTGGAAGCGAAGGTTGGGGTGAGAAAACCTGAAATTACATCTGTTCTCAGCATTGTCATGATCTCAATTTGTGAAAAGGTGTTTTTGCAGGTCCCTGACAATTGTGGCAATACAGTATTGTATCTATGCAGGGGTGCTTACATGCACCTACTGAATCTCTCTGGATATGAGCACTACTGTGTCTGTATCAGTTTTGATGGATATGACCATGTGTGTCATCCCATGTGAGTATGTGATAGAGCTTGTCAATCACATGAGGGTGGTGTCTTGAAGCATCTGTATGACAGCAATCTAGTTTTCTTGGTGGCTGAGTAGGAGAGGGTAAATATGAATGAGTTTGTATAGCTGTGAAAGTGTCTCTGGTGTAATAGTACAAGCATCCATCTTTTCCTGTTTAAGTATATAATTGTCCCATGTGTAATGATTTAAGTCCTCAATTCATGATAATAGTCTTCTCTACAGAGAATAGAGGATTGGGGAGGGACATCTAAGGGGCTTCAATAACACTAACTTTTAGATTGACTGGTAGAATCACAGTTTATAATATTATTAATATTTGTACATTTTGTGTATCTGAGGTACTTACTAATTTAGTGTACAGAAATAAATGTCTCATCTAGTTTATCCAGTTCTGGGTGTCCCTATCTCCCTATAGGAGTGTGAGATTCTGAAAGGACTGTGAGCCCACAGATTCTTTTCTACATTAGAGCAAGCCATTATCCTATATAATAAAAGGCTAATATGCAAATGGTCCCTATGGGTGGGAGTTCGACCAATTGGGAGTTAGATGTGCACTAACCAACAGGGGGCAGCACAGAACATGGCAGGAGTCTGCAATGTGACGCTGGCAGCAGATGGCAGTGGAGGTGCTGCCAGCCTGATGGGTTTTGATGACAGCAGGACCGCGGCAGGATGGCAGGGCAGGTGAGCGGGCAGCACCAGACCAAAGTGGGTGCAAGGGGAGGTCCCTGCTGGCAGCTGCTAAGGACTCTACCCATGCACAAATTCCATGTACTGGGTCTCTAGTCTATAATAATAAAAGTGTAATATGCTAATTAGTTCAGACGACCTTCTGAAGAAAATCAGGGCTGTGAGGGAAGCCGGTGCTGGCAGCAGGAAGGCCTACTTTTGCAAAAATTTCGTACACCAGGCCTCGTTTTATATGAGACGTGTGGGACACTTGGGTCTGAGGATGTGTATGTCGCACTGTGGTCTATGCCAATTACCCTGGGTTAGAACACTCCAGGTTAGAATAAAGTGGAGGACTCAGTTGGATTCGAAGGTGGGTTTTAGGTACCTCTGCTCATTGACCACAAAAGGCTGATCCACCCAGGGCAGTGTAGCCAGTCTATGAATGTCTTTCCCCACCTTAGAGCGCAAATGAGCTTCACCAAGCTAACCTTCATGTAAAACATATGGGTTTTTACTGCTTGTGCCAGGAGACTTTAACCAAGCCAAGCTTCCTCATTTTACAGGTGAGGAAATGAGGCCCTTACAGCATAAGCAATTTATCCAAAGTCATACTGCTAGTAAGAAGTAAAGCTGGGACTCAAACTCAGATCTCTGGAGTACTAAGAGTGCTTTTTAGAGCATACTTGACATTTACTTAATTTCCTGGTGTCCTGTCCAGCTTTAGGTCAGCTGGGCCCATAGTTCATCATTTGGGTCATGATTCCATGCCTTGGGGAATCTTATCTAGATAATCTGCATTCCTTCCCAGCTTTAACTCAGTTCTCTTCTCCATTGAGAATTCTTTCCTTCTCGACCCTGGTTGAGATTATATCACCCTCCAATTATCTGGAAATTATTCTAAATTAACATTCAAAAGACACACATTGTGGGTGGGTGTGGTGGGGAAGAGTGTGCACCTGTAGGCTAGCAAAGGGTTCTGCTGAGTTTTTAGAGATGATGCCAGCTGTATGCTTGCATCTATGCATTGTGCTTACTCACTGAGTGCTACTGAGGGCAGGGCCACGTGGCTGGCACTGAAGTAACAGGAGTGGCAACTGTACAGAGTTCACAGTACAAGGGCCAGCAAATTCACAGATGACTAATTCCATATGCAAGTAGGAAATGTAAACAAGCACTACAGGAAGGGGAATGTCCATTTCCTTACAAGGGCCTATGAAAGCTTCACGAAAAGGTGACAGTGAGTTGCACCTTGAAGTAAGAGTTTGGCAATAGAACAGGGGCTTTCCAGAAGGAACAGTATAAACACAGGCATGATATAGTTCCAGGATGGCCAGAGGCCTTACATAACTGGTACATAGGCTGAATCCAGGAGGAAAGGAAGGGTGATGATGGGAAGGTAAGCCTATTAATGAAACTTGGGGTGAATGGAAGGAGTCCTGAGCATCATACTGCTAAAGAGGCTAATCTTCATCCTGCAGGAAATGGGGAAGGCTCCTGTTCTTTTTCTACCTAAGATTTTTTTAAAAGTGGAGTGACATGCTCAAATCTGTTTTGAATTAACCGTATTTTAGAATAAGAGACTGGGAAAAATAACAGAGTAGAGGCAGAGATGCCCATTTGGAGGCATATACAATGCTTCCATTTAGAAATGATAGCCAGAATTAGAGCAGTGGAAAGAGGGAGAAAGGAATGGCCCTAGCATTGGAGGCTAGGAACAACAGCCCTAGCAAATGATTAAACATGGAGGCTGAGGGAGAAGCATTGATCCAGGAGTCAGAGCGTGGGAAGCTATACTGCCAGCAGTGCTATCACCCAGAATCTGGAATGCAGGAAGAGGAACAGGACCAGGGGGTGTCGATTTGGATGCTCGGAGTTCGAGCTGCCTGTGGAAACTGCAGACAGCAATGATATGTAATTAGCATTCTACATACGGAGCTCTGAACTAGACACACAAATTTGAGAGTTATCAGAGAATAACTCTAATTGAAGGGTGGTTTTCATAATTAAAAATATTACCATGTATACATTAGGGTTTTGTAATTGTGTTTCTGCTGCTTCTATGTGTCCAAGTCAGAGGCTCATTAATGAGTATATGCTTATCTGTGCTGACACTAAAATGATGATACTAGCTACCACGTGGGGTCATTGTACGGATTAAATGCGTTTAGTCAGCACTACAGAAAGGGCAGTTGTTTTTATTACTACTACATGGGTGGTGTGTATGTGTGCAGACTGCATGCATTAGCTTATAGCACGAGTACAAGTCCCACTCACCTGAGCAGCTTCTCTCCCCACTTACAGCGGCATCTGTTGAGAATTCCTGTGGAGGTGAGGGGGCAGGGAAAGGAATGTGTGTCTGTGTCTAAGCTGAGGCACGGGATCAGAGATTCCAATGTTGGGCAGGCTGGCCTGGGGGGCATTTCCCAGATGCAGGACACAAAGGCAGCCGAAGTCAGCAGCTGGCCACAAGTCTGAGCCAGTATTACCTTACATGGGCTTAGGAGAGGGAACACCCAGCCCCCCCCCCCCCCCAAAAAAAGGGCAGAGCAAGCATAACTAGACTCACAAAGAATTGAATATATATGTGTAAACATTAGACACAACCCACTGATATATGCATAGTGAAACCAGGTGGATACTTGGGGCGATGTCCCCAATACACCCTAAAGTCAGAAACAACTGATAAAGACTCAATGCAAATCAAATATGGGCAATTCATAGTTACTAACTCTCCTCTATACAAAGGGCCTCCCAAGTCCCCAGACAGGTACACAGCTAGTAAAGACATTCATACAAACCTAAGGAATAAACTGGAATTGGTAAAGTAAGGGATATGCTAATGACATTGGGTAACTACAGGGTGAGGGGAGGTGCCCAAGTTCAGGAAGGGTACAAAAAGGATAAGGTTGGGTTGGAGTACAAGAAGCATCTGGCAATGGGAATGAAGTGGGAAGAGGGGCTGGCACACATCTTTGGAGGTAGCTGCTTTTCTGGAAGGCTTCTGTAGTGTGGGATGAGGGATGAGACACACATACCAAAGAGGCTGAGCCCCTCCTTCAGTCCACTGGCCACTTTGTACACTGAGGGGTGAGCCTCACTCTTAAATATCTGCAGAACACTGTCAGGGAGAAATGGGGGAGTTCTGCGTAACTTTTTGTTTTTTTTAAATCCTCACCCAAGTATATTTTTTCATTGATTTTCAGAGACTGGAAAAGAAAGGGAAAGACAGCCGAGACCGGTTTGGCTCAGTGGATAGAGCGTTGGCCTGTGGACTCAAGGGTCCCGGGTTCAATTCTGGTCACGGGCATGTACCTTTGGTTGTGGGCACATCCCCAGTGGGGGGTGTGCAGAAGGCAGCTGGTTGATGTTTCTTTCTCATTGATGTTTCTAACTCTCTATCCCTCTCCCTTCCTCTCTGTAAAAAACCAATAATATATATGTTTTTAAAAAAAAAAAAAAGGGGAAAGACATAGAAATGTTGATATGAGAGAAACATCCATTGGTTGCCTCCTGCATGTGCCCCAACTAGGGCCCAGGCTAGGGAGGAGCCTGCAACTGAGGTACATGCCCTTGACTGGAATCAAACACGGGACCCTTTGGTTTGTAGGCCATTGCTCTATCCACTGAGCCAAACCAGCTAAGGCTGGATTATTAAAGGGAATTGAGAGTATAGAATGGGTTGAGAACACACTGCTGAGATCAAGTCCTGATGTAAGTTTTGTCTCTCTGCCTCAGTTTCTTCAGAAAAGAAAAGTGACACCTTTATGCTTTTCTTCTTCTCTCTCACTTCTTTTTCCTTCAAGGAGATGTATCCTAATAGCCCCAGGATTAAAAATAACTGGAGCTGCCTAAGCCGGTTTGGCTTGGTGGATAGAGCGTGGGCCTGTGGACTGAAAGGTCCCAGGTTCGATTCCGGTCAAGGGCATGTACCTTGGTTGCGGGTAGGGGGTGTGTGCAAGAGGCAGCTGATCGATGATTCTCTATCATCGATATTTCTAACTTTCTATCTCTCTTCTCTTCCTCTCTGTAAAAAATCAATAAAATATATTAAAAAATTAATAAATAACTGGAGCCTCATTAGGATTATTAGAGCATTAAGCCTAATCCTTCTCCCTTCCCAGAGATACAGCCTGCCTCCATCTCCTTACCTGTAAGTATCTTGATCTATGCTCACTAGATGGGTCCTGAGGGCAAAAAATAAACAGAAGCAAAGGTGCCGGGGTATGAGGTCAGAGTTCATTTCTCAGTTTCATCCCCTTTGCCCCATCTTCCAGGACACTGTCTCAGGCTTGTCCCGAGCTCCACATCCCCTCAGGTGCTCCAGTGTGTCCCAGAGCACTTTACCCGATAGGTCACTGCCCCCCCCCATCACCACCTCCCACCCCACCCTGTTACTGGTCAGCCTTCCCATCTTACTTTGGCTGAGGTTAGGGTAAATCACCTACAACACAAATTTCTTAAAGCCCAGGATGGGAACGCTGACATTATAGTCTTCCAGTTCAACCCCGATTCTTCTTCGACCCAGGAACTTGAGCAGCCCTCCAAGTGCTCGAACCTGAGAGGGGATCAAGAGCGGAGGTGGGGGCCCGACCAGTGTGGCTCAGTGGTTGAGCAGTGACCCATGACCCAGGAGATCACTGGTGAGATTCCTGGTCAGGGCACATGCCCAGGTTGGGCTGGATCCCCAGTGGGGGGAGTGAGGCAGCTGATCAGTGATTCTCATCATTAATGTTTCTCTCTCTTCCTTTCTCTGAAATCAATGAACAACTTTTTTTTAAAAGGGTGGAGCTGGGTAAATCCCAATGTCTTGAAGGCTGGACAATACCAGGGAAAACTATTATTTTCTAGGGCTGGGCTAGAAACTCCCAGGACTCAACCCAAGGACTGAGTGCTTTTGCCTTTCTCCAACCTGTGGCATCCCAGCCCTGACTTCCCAGGACCCATCTCACCATGAGAAGGCAGTCGAAGGGAATTATGGAGGAGAGGAAGAGAATTTTCTCAGTGGTGGTCATGGAGTCTGGGATAAAAGAGTAGCTTCCAGAAAGGAGGCGTTGTTTGCTTATCTCCAGACCTATTTTGTAAAGAGAAAGGTCTTGTAATCCAATTTTCTCCTCTATTTTAAGAAAGAAAATAGAAGACAGATGATCTGATTTGTCAAGTTTATACAGGCAGTTAACGGAAAACTGACACAAGAACCAAATTTTCAGACCCTTGGTCTAATTATCTATATAAAATATAAAGATGTTTGGCTTGCCGAAACCAGTTTGGCTCAGTGGATAGAACATCGGCCTCTGGACTAAGAGGTCCCGGGTTCGATTCTGGTCAAGGTTATGTGCCTTGGTTGCTGGCACATCCCCAGTTGGGGATGTGCAGGAGGCAGCCGGTCGATGTTTCTCTCTCATCGATGTTTCTAACTCTGTCCCTCTCCCTTTCTCTCTGTAAAAAATCAATAAAAAATATATATAAATTAAGAAAAAAGATGTTTGGCTTGAAATCACAGCCTAAGAAAGGTATCTGTATGGAATTGGGGATTTTTGGTGAAAAAGATCATATAAGACTAATGTGTTAACATCTAATTAGGATAGAACATTCCTTTTTTGCAAATCTGGGGAGGTTATGGAAGTGCCTTATGGATCATCACGGTTGCTGAGGCAGTAGCTTCCCCTGCCACCCCAACAAATGCTTTAGCTTAAAGGGGGGAATTCCAATTCCAAATAGTGTCACCACTCTCTTCTCAGGGGAGGCCTGCATTCCTAAACACACCTAAGTGGAGGTTTCATGAGAAGTGCAGTCATTAAAGGTAGGGAGCAGGAGCGATCCTGAGGAGGCTGGTCATGGTGCTTGGAGGACACAAAGGTTCAGGATGAGATAAGGCTGAGGAGAGACCTCTGACGATGGGGTGGAATTAGGCGAAAGGGTTGGGAAACTGGGATGCGGAAATGAGCAAAGCAAAAGGAGATACCGAAATCCACACTTGGCAAAAATATGATTTCAGGTCTCTTGGGCTCTCCGTGTTCCTGGGAGGCTGTGAGGGAAACAAAGAAAGGGCCATTAGCCTGTACATTCCAGTCTTTCTGCCTCTGTCCCACCTTCTCTCTCACCCTGACTCCACCTCCCTCCAAGGCCCTTCAATCTCCTGTAAGATTTCATACTTTGCCCAGTCCTTACCAAGCTTCCCCAGAAACCGAGTCATATTCTCATCCTGTTTGGCACTGGTAACAACAGACCGGGGGTTGATTTCATCCATAACTTGGAAGCAGAATGCAGACCGAATGAGTTAGTCTTCATCCCTTTACTAGGAGGAAACCCACAGCTTCCTTGCTGCCTCCCTACCCATCTCAAACGCATTTCCTCTGAGTAGGGAGTACCCAGCACAGTGGGAGCCTGGTGGGGAGCCAGGCGTGAGAACTGGGAGAGGAGAGGGCAGCGGCCTGGGGAGGTGGTGGGAGGGAGAGGGTGCCTGGAGATGGTCACTGGAGTATAAACCCACCCAAGAGGACAGACATGGCTGGTCTGCCTAGGACCGTATCTCCAGCACCTGACACCTTGCAGACACCCAATAAATATCTGTTGAATCATGAAATAGAGTCTTAAAAACAACAGAACTTCCTCTGGAAGTCAAGTACTAAAACCGATTGAGTCGGTGAGCACCCGCGAGACGCCGAGGAGGCGGGGCCCACCTCTCTGCAGCAGCTGCAGGCTCTCCAGGTCCGGCACGTCCGGCATGAAGTGGATGGCGGCGTCGCTGGTGTCGTAGTAGGCCATGCCCAGGCAGCCCGCGCCCCACAGCACGCACAGGTGCGTCTTCAGGAAACAGGGAGGCGGCGTGGGAACCCCTCCTGGCGCAGGGCCTCCTTTAACCGGCACCGCTCCTCAGCCCTCGGGGGAGGGCCCCGCTGGGTGCGTGTGCGGCTGCCGCCCTCCCCGCCCCGTGCTAAGCCCGACCTCCCGGCCGCTCCCGCCTCGCGCCCCCTCGCCCCGCTGCCCTGCCTCGCGCCCCAGAGACCTCCGCCGGCTCCTCCGCGTCGTCCTCGGGCCCCGCGGGGCCCGGCGCGGGGGCCGGGCTGGGGAAGCTGGCGGCGGCCGCCCCGGCTCCCGGCCCCTGCCGCATCCCGCCGGCGGTCGCCCCCGCCGAGGCCATGGGCACGGAGCTCTGCGCTGCGAACAACGAAGGCGGTTCAGGGCGAGGCGGGCACCAGGGCACAGGGAAGTCTGAGGCGAGGGAGAGGGCGCTTTATTTTCGCCATCTGTGGGGCATTTCGAGGGGGCTCTCGATATTTCCAGAACAGACTGTCTGTAGATCCTCGCCCACCCACATTTCTGTCACGCCGAGGTTGCTCTGAGATGGAGACGTCTGCGGGCCGTGTGGTCCGCCTCCCGCCAACCGCGCCCCCGAGGCCGCGGGCCCCGCTCTAGGCTTCCCCGCCCCACAGGCGGACAACTTGCGAGTTTTCCCGCCTTTTCTGTCACCGGGACCTGGACGTGCGCGAGACCGAGTCACCTCCTGCCGCGAGCCTGCTGGGAGGAGCGCGCGGGCGCCCGGGCGGGTGCGCGCGCACAGGCCCCACCCCCTGGCCGCTATTGGTCAGAGACTCGGGTCCGGCCTGGAGAGCCAGCGGCGCGGGGGTGTGGGGGGGCGCGGTCGCTAAGAAGGCTGGACGCTGATTGGCCAGTTCTTAAGTGGGGTGGTGCCAGGATGTTCAAACTTCCCGCCCTCGGCCGTCGCTCAGCCCCTGGGCCTCCCCCCAGGGTTTCCGGGGAGGGGGAGTCTGGGGAGGAGAACGACTTTAAAGGGCCAGAGGCGCATTCTTTTTTTCCGGAGCGTGGAGATGAGCAACAGTAATTCAACTGTGTCAACAACTCTAAGTTAATATTTGTTACTCTTGGTTTATTTATAAAGAGCTTAGAACAGTGCCCGGCAAAGGTGGTAAGAGCTATGTGAGTGTTATAAATAAACAAGCAGAAATTAAGTGAGATTCGTATCTCAGCCCTCCTCTGCCGATTTCCTGGGTACAGTGTATGAACACCCCACGGGTCTAATTTATAATTTCAGCTCACCCCACCCCGAAGTGAAAGCGTTGGAATTGCACCCAATTCTGACAGAGTAGACCTGAAGAACACCTACGCTCCTTTGGGGACATGCCCAACCCCTGTGCACACACACCCCGTAAGGACAGAGGGGTGTCATTCATTCCTACAGCAACTATATAGTGTCTGCTCTGGGTGGTGGACTCACAGTAATGAACATAATTAAGTCTGAGCTCCATGAAGCTAACTTTTGAGTGTGTGTGAGTGTAGGAGAAGCAAGGAGATTGTGAACAGAAATAAATGCATACCTTTAAGAGACAGACCCCAGCCGAAACCGGTTTGGCTCAGTGGATAGAGTGTCAGCCTGCATTGTCCCAGGTTTAATTCTGGTCAAGTGCATGTACCTTGGTTGCAGACACATACCCAGTAGGAGATGTGCAGGAGGCAGCTGATCAATGATTCTCTCTCATCGATGTTTCTAGTTCTCTCTCTCTCCCCCTTCTCTCTTCCTCTCTGTAAAAAATCAATAAAATATACTTAAAAAGAAAAGAAAAAAACAGACCTCTTAAGATACATATTCCTCTCAGCTTTGTCCTGAGTACCCTGCAATTGAGAAATCCCACCCAAGACTTTAGGAAAGATGGTGGGGTAACCTGGCTCTGCTAAACGGTGACTGGAGAATCCCCTCTATCGAGATAGGTGGGGAAGCTAGTTAAGGGCAAGTTAATGGTTACCCTTTGCAAACTGTTGAGCAACGGAACTATGGAAACCTGGAGAAGGCTGTGGGGCGTGTCTGAGGAGTGTCTGGGAGGGACACACCTTCCGATCTGGGGTGGGAAGAGATTAGGGACTGGTTTACCGAGCCGAGGATGGGGAGAGAGTGGAAAGAAAAACCTGCCCAGAAAAGGAAAGGGGAGATACTGAGACAGGAGAAATCGGGGGCAAGCAGATGAAATGGGGGACCTGTGAAGAGGTTTGGGGCATTGCTGGATGGGACCAGGAGAGGGCAGCATCACCTGTCATCTGGGAGATTAAGGCAAAAATACCTTGTGGCTAGCCATGCCAACAGTTAAAGTCAATATTGATGATCAAGGCAGCTCTAGCTGTAAAGCGTAGGAGAGAAAAGAGGCGGGGAGAGGTTGCCAAACCTGCTTGAGTTCAGGGCTGGCCCCACTTGCTTGAGGGGCAGCTTCTCTGGGGCACAGGACAAGCTGGAGCAAAAGAGGACCTGGGAATAGGGCTCTGTGACCTCCCTCAGCTGCAGGTTTGAGGTTACCATGGAAGGAACCCCTTTCTGAGGAATCATCCTACCTCGTTATAGGATGTTACAACGCAAAGGAACAAACATCCTGGGAGGAAAGGTTACCCCCACCCCCCAAGGCGCAAACCCACAGAAGAGGAAGCAGGAGAGGAAACCACTAACTGCTGGCCTCCGGCAGCCCTGTCACCCCACCCCGCTCCTGCCCCAAGTTCCTCCGTGGTCTCAAGTCTCAAGCTTTGCTTTGCTCCTGTGTCCTAGCACTCCAGCGAGTTTTCCTGCAGCTGTAGGTCTTGTTAGGCAGAGGAGGCCAGGAAGAGGGTGGTAGATGGAGTCAGATGCAGGGGCTGGAAAACACCAGTTTGGAGTACCTGTTCTTGGGCGTTTTCAGAGGTCACAGTTTACAGACCTCCAACACCCAGGCGACTGGGAGGGCCATCTCCCTCAGCCCTTACTCATCTGTGCCCCCAAGCCTCCGCTCCTCCACCTGCTCTGGCTTCTTACCCCCGAAAGGCCGGCTACCCCTCTGCCCCCCTCCCCCGGGATTCCTGGGGCCAAAACCACCTCCCCTTTCACCCCATCTCCAAGCAGCCTGTCAGTGAGAGGGCGGAGGGCACAGGAAGGGCCCGTTGGGGGCAGGAGTGGCGGCATTGGAGCCGAGGGGCTTCAGGGGAGCAGGCCTCCCCAGGGGTGCGGTCCCAGCACAGGGCTGGGTGCCCCCTCCCCTGCCCTGCCTCGCACCACTCCTCCCACCTGGAACCGGACTGAATGGGGAAGGAGCTCGGGGAGAGGGATAGAGGACGGGCGCCGGTGCTAACGTCTCCCTGGGGGCCCCGGGGTCTCGCGGTGCCCGCCTGTGGGTGCCCCCTGAGGGTGCCCGCCCTGTGGGTGCCCCCTGTGGGTGCCGGCTTCCGGAGGGCGGAGGGGGGGCCCTGCCTGATGAAGCCGGGAGACGGGCCCGCGTTCGGGGGGCTGGCGGAGGAGGGAGGCCCCCGCCCCGGGCCCGCCCTCGGGCCCCTCCTGGTCCGGCGGCCGTGACTCAGCCCGGGCGGGCGGGCGGGCGGACGGACGGCGGGAGGGAAGGAACGAGGGAGGGAGGGAGGCTCCGGCTGCGGCGCGGGGCGAGGCGGCGGCCGGGGGCGGCGAGTGGGAGCGCCGCCCGGAGCCGCGAGGGGCGCCGGCCCGGCCTCCGAGGCCCGCCCCGCCCCGCCCCGCGGACGGCGCTTCCTGGTCGGGCGCAGCCATGGCCGAGGAGCAGCCGCAGGTCGAGCTGTTCGTGAAGGTGAGCCCCGGCCTCCGCCCTGGGCCCGCTGCGGCCCGGGCCCGGCCCCCGGCCCCCGGCCCCCGGCCCCCGCGGCCCTGGGGGCCGGCTCCGGGGGACACTGACGCGGCGGAGAAAGAATTCTAGGCTCCACCTGGGAAGTTGGTAAAAGTGCAGGTTGCCCTCAGCCGCAGGGCCACAGGGCAGAGAAGGGGTCCTGGGGGGCAGGCCGAGGGAGGACGGGGGAGGGGAGGGGAGGGGGCGGGCTGTGGAGGGCCGGCGGCCTCCGGAGGGCGAGGGGCGGGGAGACCTGGAGAAGTGTGTGTGTGATTGTGTGTGTGTGGGGGTGAGTGTGTGTGTGTGAGTGTGTGTGGGGGGCTGAGTGGGTGTGTATATGTGTGATTGTGTGTGTGGGGGTGAGTGGGTGTGTGGGTATGAGTGTGTGTGGGGGGGTGAGTGGGTGTGTGTGTGAGTGTATGTGTGTGTGTGTATGTGTGAGAGTGAGTGTGAGTGGGTGTGTGGGGGGGTATGAGTGTGTGTGGGGGTGTGTGTGTGAGTCTGTGTGTGGGGATGAGTGTGTGTGTATATGTGTGATTGTGTGTGGGGGGTGAGTGTGTGTGAGTGTGTGTGTATGTGTGAGAGTGTGAGTGGGTGTGTGAGTGTGTGTGGGTATGAGTGTGTGTGTGTTTGAGTGTGTGTGTGAGAGTGAGTGAGTGTGAATGGGTGTGGTAGGATCTATCAGTAGGGAGACCTGGGAGCGGTCCTTTGGGAAGGGGTGGAAGGACGGGAGTGGAGTGGAATGCAGGAAGCTGCGCTGGGGGGCGGTGGAGAAGGGGGGCGGTGGAGAAGGGGGGGCGGTAGTGGAGAGGGGTGGTGGGAAAGGGGGGGCGGTGGAGAAGGGGGGGCGGTAGTGGAGAGGGGTGGTGGGAAAGGGGGGGGCGGTGGAGAAGGGCGGGGGCGGTAGTGGAGAGGGGTGGTGGGAAAGGGGGGATGGTGGAAGGGCCGGGGACTGGGGATGAGAGGAAGGGAGGGGATGAGAGCTCCGCCGTGGCTCCCTCCGCTGGGTGAGAGATCAGAGAGGGAGGCTGGGCTAGGCTTGGGTTAGAGGCTGTGAGGCAGGAGAAAGAATTGCCCAGCTCCTCTCTGCTGGGTGTGGATGAGGAAATGCGGGCCCATAGCCTTCGGGTATCAGAACCGCAGGCCAGCCTGCCAGGTGCTCAGTCGGTTAGAGTTGTCCGGATACACCAAGGTTGCAGGTTCGATCACGGTCAGGGCACATACAGGAACCCACCAATGAATGAATAAGTAAGTGGAACAGCATATGATGTTTCCACCACCCCCCTCCCCGCTTCCTCTCTCTCTTTCTCTCTCTCTCAAATCAATTTAAAAACAACAGCAACAACACCCGCAGGCCAAAGCCTTCACGTTCGGTTCCCATCCTGCTCCCTTCCCCTAGGGCCGGCCTCTCCCTTCTCTGGACCTCATCTCTTCGCCCTCCTTCCCCTGGCGGACACCGGCTTCTGTTTGCCTGTTCTCCCCGCCCCCGCCCCTTCCTGCTTCCTTTCTCTACTTCCCCCCTTTTGTTCGTCTTGTCTTTGTGTTCCTGCCTTTCTCCGTGGGCTTTAGGCTTTACTTCTCCGCGGCCATTCCCATCCCGCTCTGGGGGAAGTGCTGGGCGCGGGTGTGGTCCCCTCCTCACTCTCACACTCGCCTCGAGGGCTGTTTTTGCCGCGGGTGAGCGTGTGCTGCAAAGATTCGGGCCTGGGCCCTGCGAGAGGAGGGTTGTCTGCGGCCAGCGGGGCTGTGTGGGGAGGCGCAGCAGGCAGAGCGGGAAGGGGCAGGTGGCCTTTGCCACTGGCCCTCCGCCTCACGGGCCCTGCCCCCACTCCTTGGCAGGAAGGAAGCTGCTGAGGCTGGAGACACCGATGAGTGAATCATCAGGAGCCTAGGGGGAGGTGTCCCTGGGGGGATGAGGTCACCACGTGCCAATTAGAGAGCAGCCCCTACATCTCTCGGGGGAGGCTGGGAGCCCCTCTCTCCCCGGCAGCTGTCCAGAAACAGCGGGCGGAGGGAGAGGAACAGCTCTGCTTGCGGCCCGCCCCTCTCCTCAGGCTCCCCTCCAGCCCCACCCAGGCCGCTGGCCTGGTCTCTGGCCTCTCCAAGTCCCTCTCGGGGGCCACTGCGTGGGCTGGTCTGAGCATTAGTGAGTTGTGTGTGTGAAGGACTTGAGAGAAGCAGCTAAACTACGTTACCGCCAGTCTTCCCTCTCCGGGGGCCAGATCCCTTCATTTCTCCACACCAGCCCAATGCCCACCTCTCGCCTGTACTTCAGTATTTGGAAGACCGGAAGCCAACCTTTGTACAAAATGTTTCCGCTGACCTGCTCCAGACTTGACCGAGGCCGGGGCGGAGAACCCAGTTCTGGAGAGCCGTGTGTTTGTGTGTGTGTGTGTCTGGGAATGGGATATGCCCAGAATGGCCTGGGTTGGGTGGGGTACACCAGGCCTAAGTGGAGGTGGGGCTTGCTTTGCAGGCTGGCAGTGATGGAGCCAAGATCGGGAACTGCCCCTTCTCCCAGAGACTGTTCATGGTGCTCTGGCTCAAGGGCGTCACCTTCAACGTCACCACTGTTGACACCAAGAGGTAGGCCCCCGTCTGTTCCTCTGAACACCCTTTGTGCTCACACATAAACACACACACACCCAGTCACCCGAGTCCTCCATCCGGAACTTTCCCCGTCTACCAAGAGCCCCTTTCTCTTCCCACACCCCCCATCTCCTTCTTCTGCTTCTCTCTGACCCCCTTTCCCTGTCCCGATGCTTGCCTCTCTCTCCTACAGGCGAACCGAAACAGTACAGAAGCTGTGCCCGGGGGGGCAGCTCCCTTTTCTGTTGTATGGCACCGAGGTGCACACAGACACCAACAAGATTGAGGAATTTCTGGAGGCAGTGCTGTGTCCTCCCAGGTAGTGGGGTACATTGGAGGGGGGTGGGGGAGCTGGGAGGCTCTGAAGAAATAAAAACCAGATGGCGCCCTGGCTGCTTACTCAGTGGTTAGAGTGTCAGCCCGAGACCAGGTTCGATTCCTGGTCAAGGGCATGCACCTGGGTTGCAGGTTCAATCCCTGGCGAGCAGGAGGCAACTAATGGATGTGTCTCTCTCACATAGGTGTTTCTTTTCTCTCTCTCTCTCTTTCTGCCCCTTCCCCTCCCTTCCATTCTCTCTGAAAATCAACGGGAAAAATATCCTCACTCCTTGGGGTGAAGATTTAAAAATACCAGATGGTTTCTTAGGGGCTGAGGTTCCTCCCAGGAAGATTTCTTATTTCTCCCATTGGCTCTCAGGTACCCCAAGCTGGCAGCTCTGAACCCCGAATCAAACACAGCTGGCCTGGACATATTTGCCAAGTTTTCTGCCTACATCAAGAACTCAAACCCAGCACTCAATGACAGTGAGTCTGTGGGCCTGAGGTTGGGTTCAGAAGGATCGAGAAGACCCAGGGGTTGGGAGGCCTTTGGGCGCCTAGAAACTCAGACCTCAGCGTCGAGGGAGACGTTGGCTTACCCCCCTCTCCTTGCATTCGCATTGACCACGGCTCTTTGGAGCATCTCTCATTTCCCCGCCTCTTCTCGCCTGGGGTCGTTAATTGGGTTGGCTTGGCTGCTGGCTTGTTTTCTGGCAGAACATGGTTGTGCTTAAGGACAGTGACTCTAGCCCTAGCTGTTTGTCTCAACGAATAGAGTGTTACACTGAAGGGTCCCGGGTTCGATTCTGGTCTAGTGCATATGCTCGGGTTGTGGGCTTGATCTCCAGTGTAGAGGGTGCAGGAGGCAGCCAATCAATGATTTTCTCCCATCATTGATGTTTCTATCTCTCTCGCTCTCCCTCTTTCTTCATCTCTGAAATCAATAAAATATATTAAAAAAGAACAAACAAACGAAAACAACAGTAACTCTAGATCCAGATTACCTGAGTACAGATCCTACTCACTGGATGACTTTGGGCAATTCATTTACCCTCTCTATCAACCTATTTCCAGATCTGTAAAATGAAGACAACAATTCCTATTTTGTGGGTTGATGTGAGAATTAAATGAGTTTGTATATAAAGTGCTTACAGTAGCAGAAAGCTAATACATTAGCTATTGTTAATTTGGACTGGCCTCAGCATTAGAATTCACACTCTCACCGCAACCCGCCCCAGAACCTTCTGTGTCAATCATCTGGCGCTCTTGCCAATGCCCTCTCTTGTGCAGACCTGGAGAAGGGGCTCCTGAAGGCCCTGAAAGTGTTAGACAACTACCTGGCAGCCCCGCTCCCCGAGGAAGTGGACGAGACCAGTGCTGAGGATGAGGGCGTCTCTCAGAGGAAGTTTCTGGATGGAAACGAGCTCACTCTGGCTGACTGCAACCTGCTGCCCAAGCTCCACATCCTGCAGGTGGGTGGCCGCGGCGGGAGCGAGGAGAGCGGCCGGGGTGGCTCCCGTGCCCACCATCCCAAGGCCTTTCTTTCTCGGGGGGGTTCCTGTAGATTGCCACCAATAGCAGATGCCACCCCTTCCTTCTCAGCGGTCATTCCCGACAAGACTGTTGCCTGTGAAGGCGAAAGCCGTTGGTTCCCGTCTTTCGCCACAGCCTAGAGCTGTGGCTTTGGTTTGTGGAATCTGGGCCCGAGGTTAGTCTGCCACAGAGCGCGCATTGAACTCTGGAAGGCAAAGCTGTGTGATGATTGGTCCTTGCCCCAAATGAAACCAAGAGAAAAGTCGCTTTGGTGGAAATTTCAAGAGAAAAATGTAATCGTTTGTGAATTAGAGCTCAGTAAAACCAAGAGCAGAAAAGTAGTGCCATTGGAACTGGTCTGAAAGGGGCTGGTTATCAGGAAGGAGAGAGGAAAGGGAAGCCAGGGTACCGCAGCAAAGAGCTAAGAACGCCACTTGGAGAAGAGGACTCACGTGGCAGGGAGGAATCAGAGGAAAGAAGCATGAGAGTGGAGACAGCGCCTGGCCAAAAAGGCTGGGGGAAGGGGAAGACCACAGGCGCTGCCACTCTGGCTTCCCTGAGGCTGAGTTTGCTCCTCTCGCCCAGGTGGTGTGTAAGAAGTACCGCGGATTCTCCATCCCCGAGGCCTTCCGCGGCGTGCACCGGTACTTGCGCAATGCCTATGCGCGCGAAGAGTTCGCCTCCACCTGTCCCGACGACGAGGAGATTGAGCTGGCCTATGAGCAAGTGGCCAAGGCCCTCAAATAAGCTCCTTCGGGCTCCCTCTGCCCCCCCCCCCCAAGGCCCCGGTGGTTTCCCTTGGCTACCCAAGGGACACACTCCGTCCGGTGGGCAGTGAACGCCGGAGACTTGTGCAGGCCTGCCTGGGGTGCAGGGAAGGATGGGGATCTGGGTGAGGTTTTTATCGTGGGGTGGGGTGGGGTGGGATAGATTGGCAGGACATGTATTTCAGTAATAAAATACAGAATGAAAATCTAGTGTTGTAATTACACAAAGGGGGCTCGAAATGTATGCCGGTGGGTCAGTGACCTTGAGCCCGGGGCAGAAGCCAGCAGTCAGGAGAAGCGTGCTTGCGGTGATTTTGCCATTTTTACTGCCAACCCATTGTCGCGTGGTCCTGGAGTCCGCGCTGCGTTCGCTGCCCAGCCGTCAGGGCGGCCATGTCTGGGTGGGCCTGTGCGGCTCGCCGGGCGGGGCCAGTTCTGGGAAGGGGGGCGCGGGCGCGGGCGCGGCGGCGGCGGCGGCGGCGGGGCGGGGGCGTGGCCTGCGGAGCCCGGCCCTGTCCCGCTCAGACAATGCCCTGGAGCCGCCCGGCGCCGAGCCCCTGCCCCGCCGCCGCGCCCGCCCCGGCCTAGCGGGGGGCTCCGCACAGCTAGAGCTCCAGCCCCCCAGGCTTGTCTCCGCCAACTCTGTCCCCACGGGGCTTGGGGCCCCGGCCCGGATCCCGGAGCGGCGGGAGTAGGGGTGGGCGTCGGAGGTGAGTCTGGAGCGGGCGGCGTCCCCGGACTGTGCTGGGGCCGGAGTCGGGGGGCCGGGCCCCTGCCTGCGCCGAACAGAGCGCGGGGCCGGCATTTGAGTTGCGGAGCTGCCTGGGGTGGACTTTGGGGGAGACAGCGGGCGGGAAGGGACGGGGTCCTGAGCCTGGAGCGGCGCCCGCTCCCCGGGGCCACGCCCCCGCCCCGCCCCGCCCTCCGGGACCTCTCCCGGTCCTCGGGGCTCGCGGGGCCGGGCCCGGGCGCGCCGGGAGCTGAGTGGCCGCCGGGGTGGAGATGCTATTTAACTGCGGAGACGCTAATAGTTCCACCCTCCTTGCCCCTCTCCCTTTCTGGTTTGGACCCCAGACTTCCACCCCCAGGCCCTCCCGGCTGCCTCCGGTCCCGGAACCCCGTGGGCTCCCGCCGCACTTGGGGTCCGCACCGCGCGAGCAGCGGAGGGTTAAGGGGGCGGGGCCGCCACATTTTTGGGGAGTGAGCGCATCCTAGCGGCTGCCAGGAGGGGCGCCGGCGGGAACCGCCAAGCTCCCGAGCCCGGGCAACAGGTGGAGATGCCGGGGTCCTGCCCCGCGGACGCCCCAGGAGAAGCGTGTCGCGGTGGTGCGGGCGCTGGGTGGGCAGCCGAGGAAGGCCTGCGGGAGCGGCCGGAGAGAGACCCCGCGCTCTGACACCTCCCCACGCCCCTCTGGCTCTCTCCCCCGCCCCGTTCTGTCTCCTCGCAGACGGCTGACGTGAGAAGAGGAAAGGGAGAAGTCGGGCTGCCGGAGGGGCGGCGTGTGGATGGGATGGGGACGCCGGGGGAGGGGCTGGGCCGCTGCTCCCACGCCCTGATCCGCGGGGTCCCGCAGAGCCTGGCGTCGGGGGAGGGTGCGGGGGCCGGCCTCCCTGCCCTGGACCTGGCCAAAGCTCAGCGGGAGCACGGGGTGCTGGGCGGCAAGTTGAGGCAGCGGCTGGGACTTCAGCTGCTGGAACTGCCTCCCGAAGAGTCGCTGCCGCTGGGACCGCTGCTCGGCGACACCGCCGTGATCCAGGGGGACACGGCCCTGATCGCGCGGCCCTGGAGCTCAGCCCGCAGGCCCGAGGTGACGCCGGCGGCGCGGGGAGGGGCACCCCAGGCTTCAGGGAAGAGCTGGGCGGGAATGTCTCAGCCCTCCTCCTCCCGCCCTCAGGTGGATGGGGTCCGCCAAGCCCTCCAGGACCTGGGACTCCGGATTGTGGAGATGGGGGACGAGAACGCGACGCTGGATGGCACCGATGTCCTCTTCACCGGTGAGGCCGGCGCCGCCCGGGAGCGGGGCCGGGGAGCAGTTGGGAGGCCAGGCCCTCTGGGGTCTCCTTTCCCATGTCCCCCCTCCCCGCCCTTAACCCTCTGGCCTCGGGCGCAGGCCGCGAGTTCTTCGTGGGCCTCTCCAAGTGGACCAACCACCGAGGAGCCGAGATCGTGGCCGACACGTTCCGGGTGAGGGGCGGCGCGCCTCGGGCGGGGTGCGGGGCGCAGGGGGGAGAGGCGGGAGCGGGCGGGGGCGGGGAATGTGGAGGGGGCTCTCACCTCCCGGTCCCTGAGGACTTGCCGCGTCCCGCAGGACTTCGCCGTCTCCACAGTGCCCGTCTCCGGCCCCTGCCACCTGCGCAGCATCTGCGGCATGGGGGGACCCCGCACCGTGGTGGCGGGGAGCAGCGACGCCGCCCAAAAGGCGGTCCGGGTGAGCAGGGGCGGGGCCGGCCCGGGATGTGGGCGGGGCCATGGGCCTGGGGGCGGGGTTGTGGGTGGGGCGGGGCTGGAGGCTCCGGAAATTGGCCCAGCCCCTGCCCTCAGGGCGCAGTTCATCAGTGAAAACCGGGAGTACTGCGGACTGGGCACCAGAGACCAGGGAACAGAGTGGCTTCACATTTACACGGTCTTCCAACCCCCCGCAGGCATCTGCGCTGTGACGTGAAGGGTGGTTGGGGCCCTGGCGGGGCCGGAGAAGGGGAGCTGGGGGAGAGGTTGCAGGTGGAAGGACGGCATGTGAATCTGAGGTGAAATTAGCAGAGGTAACCCAAGCGCTAGAAGAGGGCCTGACTCGCAGTGTGTGCTGCGCCATGATTATTTCACCGGCGTCACCGTCCCAGCACTCAGCCCGGGGGCGGGCACCAGGCTCGGGTGCAGAGGCTCCGAGACTTGAGTGCTGCCCTTCCCTCTACACCAGGCCATGGCGGCGCTGACGGACCACCCCTACGCCTCCCTGACCCTCCCCGATGACGCAGCCGCTGACTGTCTCTTCCTGCGCCCGGGGCTGCCGGGGGCGCCCCCTTTCCTGCTGCACCGCGGAGGGGGGGACCTGCCCAACAGCCAGGAGGTGAGGGGAGGCGGACGGGGGTGGGGGGGAAGGAGGGGGACCTGCCCCACAGCCAGGAAGTGAGGGGAGGCGGAAGCTCCACCAACAATCAGGAGAGGTATCTCAGCCTTCGCAGGAGGAGGAAGGGGTCCTTTCCTGGAAGCCTGAGTGGGACATTCTGATGTGGCTGCAAGGGGGTGTGGTAGTCTCACTCCCATCTCCCCATCTCATGTCCTCCCTGTAGGCTCTGCAGAAGCTCTCTGATGTCACCCTGGTCCCTGTGTCCTGCTCTGAACTGGAGAAGGCAGGTGCTGGGCTCAGCTCCCTCTGCCTGGTACTCAGCACACGCCCCCACAGTTGAGGGCCTGGCCTTGGGGTCTGGGTTGGTCAGGGCTAGGGCAGTACAGGGTGCAGAAGGGGAAGGAGGGTTAGAGAAAGGATGGTGAATAGTGGGAACAGGGTCCCAAGGTAGGGGGGGGGCATAGTGTGGGAAAAAGGATAGAGACCATGGGGTGAGTCTTCTCTCCCAAAATAATAAAATAGAACTGAACTTTCAGACTGGGCTGTGACTGTTGTGTTATTGGGGCGGAGGGACGGGCGGGGCTGGGACCTGAGGCGGGAGGGGGGGGTAGTGAGGGAAAGAGGCCTCTTCATTCCTCTCGCCCTCGCTGGCACTCGCTGACTCATTGCCCAGCCCTGTATCATAGGTGCTTGGGCGTGAACATGTACCAGGCAGAGGAGCAAGCATGGGTGGGTCACTAACCGAATTTATCTAAATCTCAGGTGACTCAGAGATTGGTAGATTACTAACCTGCCCAAAGTTGATAGGAAGAAATAACACTTGCAGAAATATTAATTTTTATTCTCTCAGTTACTGAGGCTTGGCAGTGCATGAAAAGGGCCAGTCTCCTGATTCCAAGGAACTCACAGTTCTTGAACATTGCTCACCAACGGGAAGACGGTTGTGACGGAACAAGTCACGGGAGGCTGTTGCTATGAGAGACAAGGGGACTCCCCGGGTATCAAAATGCATGCAGCCTGGCTTCCTGGAGGCCACACTTGAACTGAGCCCTGAGGATTAGTAAGAACTAGCCAGGCAGGCAGTGGAGAGGAAGGAGAATTGTAATCAAAAGTGAAGAGGGCAGTGCCGGACAGAGGCACACGGCCGGGGCCTGCGGGGTTCCTCCATGGCTGGCGGTGTGTGTGCCGTGACAGAGTAGGCAGCTGTGGTATGTGACCCGCAGCCAAGGCCCCTGGGCCCAGGGCTACGGCTAAGGAAAGAAATACTACCGATCTGAAATGCAGGCGTCAGACGTAGGTTATATTTGGGAAGGATCTACCTTTGAGAGGGGGGAAGGGGAAAAGGGTGAGGTGGGTTTCTGGGTGACCCAGGGAAACAAGGAGCAAACACTCAGGTGGCAGTGCTGGGCGTGGGGAGGGTGAGGGGTTGACGTTGACGTTAGAACTGGTGACGTGGCTCATTGTGTGACAGGAGGCGTGCTGCATGACTCAGGCTCTGGCCTGGGCAAGAGGGAATGCAGAGGATGATGGCAGGTTTGGAGACGGCGTGAGTTCTGGACAGGCCGTATGGAGAATGTGGAGGGCCAGACAGACAGGAATGTCTGAGGGACAGTTCGGAAATCCCTCAGCTGACAGCTGAGCTGAGCGTTCTGGGTGTCATTGCCAAAGTGAGGGCTGAGGCCAGGTGATAGATAACTCCCCAGAAGAGGAAGATAAAGGGACAAGCTACAATGGTGGGGAATACCATGGCGGTAGGAAGAAAGGAAGAGGAGTCCAGAAGGAAGACATCAGCATTAAAGAAAAGCAGTTTTATTCCAGTTTGGCTCAGTGGATAAAGCGTCGACCTGCGGACTGAAGGGTCCCAGGTTCAATTCCGGTCAGAGGTATGTACCTTGGTTGTGGGCACATTCCCAGTGGGGGATGTGCAGAAAGCAGCTGATCAATGTTTCTCTCTCATTGATGTTTTTAGCTCTCTCTCTCCCTCCCCCTTCTCCTTCCTTTCTGTAAAAAAAAACCAAAAAAAAAAAACCCAATAAAATATATTTTTTAAAAAGAAAGAAAAACAGCTTAAAGAAGGAGTTATCAAAAGCCAGGCCAGGGGCAGAGTGCAGGAGAAAGAGGAGATAGGTGTAGCCCGGGTTCAAGGAGCTGGATTGGAAGGGAGGGAAGAGGGAGCCGCTCTCTTGGAGTGGCTGACGCCTCAGTTAAGATGGGAAACGCCTCGGTGAGCTTTAGAGGGGCCTGTGGCGAAGGAGACATGGAGGTTCCAGGCGCTGGGGTAGCTGAAGGAGAGCTCAGTGGCAGAGGCAGCCCGGAGCCAGGTCTCCTGACTCCCAGCCCAGTGCTCATTCTGTCCTGTGGTGCCTTCATTTTCGGGGAGTGAAGACGGAGAGGGTAGTTCTGGGGAGCTGGGAGTCCCCAGCTTGTGACGTTTGGAGGAAGGGCTTTCCTTCAGACAACAACCGCGTAGATGGTGGAGGAGTCAGCAGGGGCCGCTGGGGACAGCTGGCAGGGCCGTCTGAGGGCCGCGCGATCCAGGTCCGCGTAGAGCAGGCTCTGCGAGGGGCAGGCGGGCAGTGTCTCGGAAGTCTGACTCAGCAATCCAGGCCTGTCTCCCTGGGTCCGGATTTCTCAGGGCCTCTGGCCGGTGCCCCTCCCACCCCAAACCCTCACCGACTCCTGGTCCAGGTCCCTCGCAGCCTTGGGCTCCTCGGCCTTTGCTGGTCTCTGGGGCTCGGCTGTCACTCGGGGGACTATGTGGGGGGGACAGAGCTGGAGGGTTAAGAGAAGGTGACTAACTCGCCCGCTCCCCGCAGGGCTCGGACGCGGCCTGAGGGCTGGGGATGTGCAGGAGGGAAAAGGAAGGGGCGGAGGGAGGCTCACCAGGTCTGGGGCGTGGCCGCGGCGGGGGTGGGTGTGGGCGCCTGTCAGGGCGTGAACAATCAGCTCTGAGAGCCACCAGGGTCGCCTCCGGCTCCTCACCGCCACCCTGCGTTCTCGCAGGAGAGCGCAGGCCCCACCCCACCGGTGCGCCCAGCTCAGATCCTGCCTCCTGCTGAGCGTCCGGAGCCAGCTCCACCCCAGCCTGTGGCTCACCCCATTCTCCAAACCAAACCGCCTCCGGGGCTCCACCACCCGGGGCTCCACACCCGGGGCTCCACCACCCAGGGCTCCAGAGCGGGCACCCCCCAGCCCCGCCCCTCGAGCTCACCTGCGCCGCCACCAGACCGCGCCCAGCGCGCCCAGCGCCAGCACCAGCGCGGCGCCCAGCAGGGGGGTCAGGAGCAGGGGGTACACGGACCCTGGGGGCGGGGAGGGTGGTCAGCGGTCCGAGGGCAGACAGCTCGCTCTCCCTCTCTGTGGCCTGAAGCCCCGCGGAGGTTCCACCTACCCAGGCCGGGCCCGGAGCCCCCGCAGCCGGCCGCGTCGCCCAGCACGCGGAGCACCGTGTGGCTCTCGTCCTGGCGGCGGCCCCTGCAGATGAAGGTGCCCGAGTCCCCCGCGCTCAGAAGCAGCTCCAGCCGCCGGATCCCCGGGTGGTCCAGGGCGCGCAGGCGGCCGGCGAAGGGCGAGGCGGGAGAGCCAGTGGGGGTCCCGCTGGCGGAGACCGACAGGATGCGGCGGCGGCCTTTGGGCAGGCCCCTGCAGGCCGGGAAGCTCGGCGCCCAGACCCAGCGGTCTGGCTGGGAGACCCCTGCGCAGGAGAGATTCACCCGCTCCCCTGGACGGCCGTCCAAGGAAACTGGGGAGGAGGGGGCGGCGGTGAGGGCAGGCCCACGGGCGAGGAGACCCCCCTCCCGGCGACCGGGGTCTCCCCACACCCTGCCCCGCCCGCCCGGCCTCAGACTTGCCTCGGTCATGCGGGTTCCCCAGCGGGTCCCCCTGAACCCGCCACAGCAGCAGCGGCAGCAGCGGCAGGACCAGGGCCATGGCGGGCTGTGGCGGGGTGAGGAGGGAGTGAATCAGCGGAGGAGACCGGAGGGAAACGCGGGGGAGGAGCGGGCGGCGGGTCTGGGGGCTGCGATAAGAGGGGGCGGGCCTCCGGGAACAGCGGGGCAGGCTCCCGGCCTCAAACCACGCGCCCTGGCAGGACTCTGCGCGCAGCGGCTCCCAGGCTTTGGCTCCTGCAGCCCAGCAGGCCGCGCATCAGGAATGCTGGAGCTGCTGGGTTCAAACCTGCCCTCCACTGCCGCTGCGGCTGCGAGCGCCGGCCTCGCCTCGGGCCTGTTGCTCGCCTGCAGAAGCACCTGCGTAGCAGAGGGTGTGAGCACTGCAGGCATCCTCCTGAACGCCCAGGACCAGGGCTGACGCACGGAAACACCAAGTACTTTCCACGAAGTGACTGTCTTACTGTCTGTCCTGTCAGCACGTGCTCCTTGCCTCTGTGCCCACGGGCCCTCAGCCCGCACCTCCCAAACCGCAGGCTCTGACGTCGGCCCCTCGCAGCAGGTGCACACGCTCCACATCCAGGGCCTCGCGGGCCTTCACTGCACGGTGCACCCGAGGCCCGCCAGCCCAGCCCAGGCCTCTGCTGCTGTGACATCACAGACATCCTTGGTGACACCCCAAACCCTCCTCCCTAGTCCTGTGGCTGAGTGGTGACTGGGCAGACCAAATAGGAGCTGAATGGAGATTGATTTGGCTCTTTCCATCCAAAACCTCTGCCCACGTTTACAAGTGGCCCCAGGGATCCAAAATTGGCAGTCCTCGTGGGCCACACTTACTGTCTATTTCCCAGGAGCCAGCAGCTGCTGGGGTGGGGGTGGGGGGCTGTAAAATTGCAGGGGCCTTTGGGGATGCCTCTTCTGAGAGCAGAGGACTGGGCAAGCAGGGCTGGGGGGGGAGGGTGCCAGGAGGAGCACCTTGTTCTGAAACCAAGAACCAAAATGGCTCACCTACATTCCACCCCAATCCTGCCCCACCTCCCTCGCGTCTCTCCCGCCTCCCCTCCCCCACCCAGTCCTGTTTAGCCCCTCCCCACCATAATGGGGAGGAGGGGCCACCAGAGGCAGGGAAGGGAGGGACTGTTGGGAGTATAAAAGCAAAAAGTCCACTCAACTCCCAGAGCTGGGTCCCCGGATATCTGCTCTGTCAGCCGCCGTAGCCACCCCCTCAGGATCCGCACCATGAGGGGCCTTCTGCTGCTCGCCTTGTCGTCTTTGCTCTGCTGGGTCTCAGGTGAGCACTTGGAGCCCCAAGGACCTGGTTCACCCAGTCCGGACTTCATACCTGCCCCACCCACCACCCCACTACCCACTCCTCAGGATCCAAGCACCGGCCCCAAATGGCGGAGCTGCGCTTCCGGCCAGGTCTCCCTGTGCCAGGAGCCTGGCTCCGTCCCGGCTCATGCTCCCCCTCCAGGACCCACTCTCTGTCAAGCCAGGGGCCAGTCCCCTTTCCCCCTTCTTGGCCACCCTAATATCCAGTTCCCTTGCCGGCGCCCACCCAGCCTACCTGCTTTCTCCTCTCCCCAGCACTCGGCAGGATGTCCTCCGGAGCCTCGGCGCCCCGCCTGGGGCTCCTTTTGCATCCCACCTTCATCTGCTCCATCAGGGACTTCCCGCTCAGCCTCTCGGGCAGCAGCCTTTCCTAGTGGCCTCCTGCTCCTCTGGGGGCACGAACCCCCAGGGACACAAGCTTTCTGGAAAGTGCCAAAGACTTCTTAGACCCTCCTAGGGGGCCAGGGACATTTCCCCTCCTTCTGGGCAGGGAGTGCCAGGGCTGCTACCCCAGGGCGGGGGGGGCAGCCACAGACTTGTTTCTTGGACCAAATCCCTCCTTCACCAAACCTGCGTGCCCAGACCTTGCATTACTGAGGCAGACTGCGCTGGCACCTCTGCTCCAGGCGCAGTCTGATCTGGCCCGGACGGTGCCCCTTTCTGGGAGAGGTCCTGGGGGGAGGATCACTCAGGTCGGTGCCTCGGCCCTCTCGCTCGGTGGGCACAGGCGTGGAGAGTAAAGGGCTGAAGCTGGCCGCACATGCCTTCTCGCCAGCTTCAAGTTCCAAGCCACTTCCGCATGTGTTGTATCCTCCATGGTTTTTCTTTTTATTTAAAATGTATTTTTATTGATTTCAGAGAGGGAGAAGGAGAGAGAGAAACATCAATGAAGGAGAATCACTGATCGGCTGCCTCCTGCAGGCCCCCTCTTGGGGACCGAGCCCACAACCCGGGCAGGTACCTTGACTGGAATCGAACCCGGGATCCTTAGGTCCGCAGGCGGACACTCTATCCACTGAGCTCAACTGGCAAGGGCTATGATTCTTATTTTGAATAGTTCTTTCTATTTCAAGTCTCTCCTGTGACCTCCTCTGGATTCTTCCTTCCCCACCGCCTCCACCCATGGAATCCTCACTTTCCATTTGGCCCAGCCCTGAGTTGCTGTTGTTGGTAGCAATGCCCTTCTGACTCATCCGCACATGGAGTGGAGAGGAGAAAGGCAGCTAGGGTGTGGGCTGCTCACCGAGCAACAACTCCACCCTCACCCACTTCCACTTTTTCCCCATCACTCACCTGTTCTGTCCCTGTCAGACCAAACCGGTCAGAACACCCACTACACTGGTTCTCTCTCCACCTTCCCCCACCCCGAGCAGCTCAGCGCCAGCTGAGTCAGACACCCGTCACTCAGCCTGATTTGTGTCTTCCCAGCTGACATTCGCTGTCACTCCTGCTACAAGGTCCCTGTGCTGGGCTGTGTGGACCGGAAGTCCTGCCGTCTGGAGCCAGGACACAAATGCCTGACAACGAATGTGTACCTCGGTAATCTGCCTTCTTTAGTGAGGACCAGAGGCCAGCGGGAGACTCTGTGGCTGAGGCTGAGGCCCAACTGGGGCTGAGGCTGAGCTGGAACAGAGAATGACAGCAATGAGAACTTTTGGCCAAAAGATGATCCACATTCTGTCTCTCTATGTGGATCGTTTCAATTTCTGTTCATGACAACCCTGTGATGTGGCTGTTATTATACCTCAGAAACAGCCCAGAGAGCGGCAGGAATAGGGCTAAGGCACCCCAGCCGGCAAGTGACAGGACGGGGCTTGGGTGAAGGGCAGGGTCTGGGAGAGACTGAGAGGAGAAAAGAAGGGGAAGCTGGGGCAGAATTGGGAGGAAAGGAGGGTGAGTGGGTGCATGGGGTGGGGAAGGGGCACAAGCATCCCAGGTGCCCCTCCCGCTGACACCATTGCCCACTCCCACCCCCAGGCAAGATGTGGGTTTTCTCCAACCTTCGCTGCGGCACGCCCGAAGAGCCCTGTCTGGAGGCCTTCAACCAAACCAACCACAAGCTGGGCCTGACCTACAACACCACCTGCTGCGAGAAGGACAGCTGCAACAGCGCCGCCCCGCGGCCCGCCCCGGCCCTGGGCCTGGGCCTCCTCGCCGCCTTGGCTGGCCTTGGCCTCTGGCTGCTGCACTGACACCCACTCCTCCCCGCCTCAGCCCCAGCCTCTCCCGTGTCTCCCGATCCCCTGGCTTCCCACAGTGGTCTCCCCTAGTTCCCTTTGCTCAGAAAAACATTTCTCTAGACCCTTCACATTTCTTTGATTAGACTGTGGTCTCCCTGTCCGTCATTCTACCCCACCCCTCCTCTCCGCTTTGCTCAGTGCCTTCCCCTGTCCCTCCAGACCACTCCAGATCTTCCTCTGGCCCCCGAAGGGCTCCCCTTTGTGCTCTGCACTCCACCGAGCCCTGCTGAGGGGACCTTGGGGTCTGGGCCTGTCCCCCGTGATGGCTCGAGAAGAGACCTGAGGACCTTGCCCTGCTCCCTTCTTTCCATTTTGAGTAATAAATGCCTGTGTCCGGCGAGTCGTGCGTTTATTGTCAGGAGCCCTGCTGTCCAGCCCCCTCAGCCCCACCCGGCCCAGGACCCTTCAGGGAGTTCCCTGGCAGCTGGGCTGGGGCAAACGGAGAAACAGGTTTTTCTGGCCTTCACCCTCCCTCCCAGTGTGGGGGTGGCACACAGGTCCCAGTGTTTGGAGACAATCCTTATCTCAAACGTAGGTCACACCTCTGAGGGCTGCCAAGAAGGGGCATCCCTGCTTGAGGGCTCCCCAAAAAGGGTAGGAAAATCACATGAGGATGGGACCCAGGACCCTCTTTGCAGGTGTCAGTCCCAAGGTTAGAGTCAGAGGCCCCCCTGGCCGGGTTACTGAGTGGGCACTGAGTGAGCCGCCTAGCACAGGCTTCCATTCATCTCCTCAGTTCCAGAGTCCTCCTGGGAGCCGCGCTGCAGGCAGGGAAAGGAGAAGCACCCAGACGCACAGTTCATTGGTTCTGTGAGCCCCACTCAGCCAGCGCCGCTCCCCTGGGCGATCCTCTTCGCTGAGGAAGGCCCTCCCTAGCAACAAGGGCCAGGCGTAAGGTAGGGCAGACTCTGCTTTGTCCTCTGGGGTTGGGTCGGATAAGGAGTGCATCACCATAACCCTGAAACCAGTCATGTAACTCCTTCAGCCCTCCCACCAACAGAAGCGATGGAATTTTCCAGTCAGCTCTAGAGTGCTCCGGGCTCCCAGAGCAGTGTGTGTCTCCTCACCTCAGACCTCCTTCATTCCCTTGCTCCTTTCTGGTCGTCTAGTCCTGCTCCCCTCTCCGGAGTCCCGGCAAGACCCAGGCCGGGCGCTGTCTGGCGGGGCCAAGACGCAGCGGGGGCACAGCTCTCGCCACAGCGCTGCTGCACAGGCCTCAGCGCCGCAGCCTGCGGGCGTGGGAGTCCTCCAACCTGGTTTCCACCCAATTGCAGTGACGGGCCGTGGCACGGTGGCCGCTGGTGGCCACGGAGGCTGAGAGAGACGGAGGCGGAGGTGTCAGCCTCCTGGCTGGACGACTTGCCTTCGTTCCGGGCAGAACAGACGGGGTTTCGAGGAGCACGAAGGGATCCTCTGCTCCCTCAGGAAACACCTCCCTAAAACCAGTGACCAGAGTTCTCACACTGGCATCGTGCCCCCGGTGACGCCCTGTGCTGTTCTTGCCAAGAGCTCAGAATCGAAATGTGAGGAAATGCCAGATAATCCCACATTGAGGGACATCCTATGAAATAACTTACCAGACCCAGCCACATGGCTCAGCCGTTGAGCATCGATCTATGAACCAGGAGGCCACGGTTCCATTCCCAGTCAGGGCACAGGCCGGGGTTGTGGGCTCCATCCCCAGTGTGGGGTGTGCAGAAGGCAGCTGATCAAGGGTTCTCATCATTGATGCTTCTATTTCTCCTTCCCTCTCCCTTTCTCTCTAAAATCAATAAAAATATTTTTTAAAAGTAAAATAACTTACCAGGACTCTTCAAAAGTTTCAAGGTCATGGAAGACAAAGACTCAGGAATTGGGGCGGTTAAAGACACGAGAGCCCAGGGCAATGTGGGCTTCTGGGATGCGCCCTGGGACTCTGGCTAAAGCAAGGGAGGCCTGCAGGCAGGCAGAAGCGCTGCACAGCGCCTTTGCTGGTTTTGATCCTTGTACAGTTGGCCCCTGAACAATGAGGGTTTACACTTACATCAAGATCCCTCCCCCATAAATATACAGTTGGTCCTCCTTTTCCGGGTTCCACATCTGCAGATCCAGCCAACTGCGGACTGAAAACAGGGCCAACTATGCGTTGTTCCATGCCATTTTATTATTTATTTTTGATGCCATTTTCTGAAAGGGACTTGAGCGTGGGGGGTTTTGGTATCGGCAAGGGGTGGGGATTGTGTTCTGGAAACAATCCCCCTCAGACTCCAAGGGACACTTGTAGGTACGTTTTTGGAGAGTCACAAGTTATACACAGACTTTGACTGAGCCGATGTGGCACCGCTGACCCTGCGTGTGCAAGGGCAGATGTACTCTGGCCCTGTGAGCTGTGCACACTGGAGGAAGCGGGGAAGGTATGCAGGTATACAGAATGTGCCATTTTTACAACTTTTCTGTCAATCTAAAATTAGTTCAGATAAAAAATGTAAGCACACACTCCTCCCTGCTCCTTGGCTGATGCTGGAAAGTTGAATTTTGGTTTAATATTTGGTCCTTGCTCTCAAGGGACTGAGGTGTTTTGTTTTTTATCTTACCTAATAACAGATAAGCATGTAAATTGACACTACCTCTGCTATGCCCACAGCCAATCAGAATGAGTATGCAAAATAACCCAACAAAGATGGTGAGTTAATTTGCATATGCAGGCATAGAGCAGCCAGGAGGGTTGGGATGCCTGTGATGAGGGGGAGGGTTGGCGGCAGGGGGGGTACGGGAATGGTGCTCCCGACAGAAGTGAGGACTTGCCTGCTCCCGGGCAGCTGGGAGTGAAGCCAGGGGAAGAAAGGCCTAATCTTTTTTTTTTCCTTTTTTTTTAAAGAATATTTTATTGATTTTTTTTTTTACAGAGAAGAAGAGAGAGGGATAGAGAGTCAGAAACATCGATGAGAGAAACATCCATCAGCTGCCTCTTGCACCCCCCCCCCCCCACTGGGGATGTGTCCGCAACCAAGGTACATGCCCTTGACCGGAATTGAACCTGGGATCCTTCAGTCCACAGGCCGACGTTCTTTACACTGAGCCAAACCAGTTAGGTCAGGAAGGCCTATTCTTGCACAAATATCATGCAACAGGCCTTTAGTTGCACATAACGACCGATCAACAGGCTGTGTGTGCAGAAGGCATGGGTGAGCGGGGACTTGCAGCATCGGGGACTTGGGTCACGCCATCACACTCCATCACCAGGAGGCCTGGGGCCCGGCAAAGGCCTCTGCACGCCAAGGCCAGGGGGTCCCAGAGCCCCATGCGGCACGAAGGCAGGACCCCTGGCTCCGGCCTACCTCCTTGGGGCAATCCATCAAGGGTCCCTGGGTGGGTGGGCAGGACCTACCTCTTTGGGGCAATCGATGGTGGGGCTCCCACACTGTGACAGGCACAGGCCAGGCTGGAGCACCCCCTGCCCTGAGTGCACAAATTTTGTATACTGGGCAATATATTGACCCCCAAGTATATATATTGACTTTTTGAGGGATAGAGAGTTAGAAACATTGATGAGAGAGAAACATCAATCAGCTGCCTCCTGCACACCCCACACTGAGGATGTGTCCGCAGCCAAGGTACATGCCCTTGACCAGAATCAAACTCGGGTCCCTTGAGTTCGCAGACAGACGCTCTATCCACTGAGCCAAACTGAGGTTTCTAACCGTGTGAGTGAGTGGGCCTATGAGATTCTGGAGGGCAAAGAGGGGCAGGTGGGACACACGGACAGCAGACAGAGATCCTGAGGGGCTCAGACTCAGCCTGACCCTGGAAGGTCTGCAAGCAGGAAAGCACGGGGCGGGGTGGGGTGGGGGGTGGGGGAGACAGACTCGCAGTTCACGGACAGCTTGCTCTGCCGGGCTCGTTGGGGTTTGCCAGCGCAATGCGCAGGGGCCCTCGCCGCAGGCGGTCAGGCTCGGCTCTGCCGGGGGCACTGCAGTCAAGAGGAGGCCTGGCCTGGGCAGAGGGCGACCCGCCTGTGCAGCAGGGGCCTTGGCTGCCTTCTCACCCCGGCAGCCCCACAAGGGGGCATGTGTCTGCCCGGGTCAGCGCGCCTTCCTGCCCACGGCCCCACTGTGGAGGCGCCGGGCAGCCAGCGGCAGCCAGCAGGCTGAGTGTGGGGGAGACGAAAGCCCAGCCATCTTTCTCGGGAAAGAAGTGCTTTTTCACAAAAATGTGTTAGGCTTCCATGTAGTGGGTCATTGTTTTAATGTTTAGGGAACCTATTTAAAATGTTCTGTTCTGATTTCTAAGAGAGTAAATGTTACTATAGCTCACTAAGAAGGCTCTTGGGGTCGTCAGTAACCTTTGAGAGCTGAAGAGGGCCTGACAGGAAAGCCCCAGTTCCAATGCCCCAGCACCCCAACCCTGCTGCTCTGAGCAGAGCAGCACCTCCACGCCCGCCCCACCCAGTCCTGTCCTGAGACAGTCCCGCCCGCCCGAGTCTGCAGATGGCGGTCCCCTGCCCGGCCTCTCAAACCCCTGTCTCCCCGACTCCGCCCCTGCCCAAACCCTATTCCCCCCTGGTCTTTCTGGCCCCCGCACTGACCTACCACGTGGAAACACACCAGGCCTCTGACCTCACCCGCAGCTCAGGCGGTAAAGCCGGGAGAGATGGTGTGGGACGGGATGTTGGGCGTGAAGGAACCTGAGTTGCGTGGGGCCCTCCCTTAAGCAGCTGGGTTTGTGTTGGTGGTGGAAGGAGATTGTTGATCCCACACTTAAACGGATCTGGGCCAAAACCGGTGGGGCTCAGTGGATAGAGCGTCGGCCTGCAGACTGAAAGGTCCCCAGTTCGATTCTGGTCAAGGGCATGTACCTTGGTTGCAGGCACATCCCCAGTAGGGGGTGTGTAAGGGGCAGCTGATCGATGCTTCTCTCTCATCGATCTTTCTAACTCTCTATCCCTCTCTCTTCCTCTCTGTAAAAATTCAATAAAATATATTTTTTTTAAAAACAAAGAAACCAGATTTGGGCCACGGCTGTTTGTAGGGTGACCCAGAGCATTAATGCCCAGACGGGGAAAGAGGAAGCTGAGACCAGGAGAAGAGCTGAGAGATAGCTTTCTAACGCTCCTACAACTCTCCAACAGCTTCAGCAAGGGCGGGAGGGGGGGGGGCGGTGAGTGGGCAGGGAGGGGCTGGGGCGGAGGGGCTGGGGGGTGTGGGGGAGAAGGGAAGGTGTCAGACACTCCGGAGCTCAGAGTGCCTGAGAGAACAGGCTTCTCAGGGCGGAGGTGTGGGTGCGGAGCAGAGGGCGCTGCTCAGGCTGGGGAATGTGGCTGGTCCCGCCCGCTCCCAGCCTAGGTGTGTTTGTTACTGGTCCCTCCCAGTGGCAGATGCTCCTGCTCTCAGCCTGGGGCACTCAGGTGCAGTCACATTCGCCCGGACTCCTGGGCCCTGACCAGCCATGGGCCCCTCCAGCGCCGCCCTCTGCATCCTGATCTTCGGTGGGGCGCTGGGTAAGGGAAGGCTGGGGGTCCGCTGGGGCAGGGCGGGGAGCAGCAGGGCAGGTTCACGGAAGAGCCTGAGCTGGGAGGTCTGAGAGAGCCACGGAGAGTTTAGGAGCGTTAGAGAGGGGCTGCCGGGATGGCAGCCTGCCCAGGCCCTCGGAAGGCACTGGAGGTGGACGGCCTCTCCCCCTGCCTGTCTCCCGGCCCGTCTCACCTCTTGCTTCTTCGCCGGCTCCTTGGTGAACGGCAGCTCGTGTTTTCACCTCTTTGGCACCATCGCTAACCTATGGCCGCCTCCCACCTGGCGCCTGTCGTTCTCTCCCTTCATCTGGCTCTCTCGGCTTCTGTTCACGTCTGTGTCTGTCTCTTTCCCCGTCTCCTGCCCGGGCTGTGTCTCCTTCCCCACTTCTGTGGCCCTCCTGCCCCTTCAGCGCTTCCCTCTCCCACTCACGGCCCCTCACTCCGGGGCCCTCACTCCGGGGCCCTCACTCCGGGGGGCCCTCACTCCAGGCCCCTCACTCCGGGGCCCTCACTCCGGGGCCCTCACTCTGGGGGGGCCTCACTCCGGGCCCCTCACTCCGGGGCCCTCACTCCGGGGCCCTCACTCCAGGCCCCTCACTCCGGGGCCCTCACTCCGGGGCCCTCACTCCGGGGGGGGCCCTCACTCCGGGTCCCTCACTCCGGGGCCCTCACTCCGGGGGGGGGCCCTCACTCTGGGGGGGGCCCTCACTCCGGGGCCCTCACTCCGGGGGGGGCCCTCACTCCGGGGGGCCTCACTCCGGGGCCCTCACTCTGGGGGGGCCTCACTCCGGGCCCCTCACTCCGGGGCCCTCACTCCGGGGCCCTCACTCCAGGCCCCTCACTTCGGGGCCCTCACTCCGGGGGGCCCTCACTCCGGGGGGGCCTCACTCCGGGGCCCTCACTCTGGGGGGGCCTCACTCCGGGGGGGCCTCACTCCGGGGGAGCCTCACTCCGGGGCCCTCACTCTGGGGGGGCCCTCACTCCGGGGCCCTCACTCCAGGAAAGGCCCTCACTCCGGGGCCCTCACTCTGGGGGGGCCCTCACTCCAGGGGGGGCCCTCACTCCGGGGGCCTCACTCCGGGCCCCTCACTCCGGGGGGGCCCTCACTCTGGGGCCCTCACTCCGGGGGCCTCACTCCGGGGCCCTCACTCCGGGTCCCTCACTCCGGGGCCCTCACTCCGGGGCCCTCACTCCGGGGGCCTCACTCCGGGCACCTCACTCCGGGGGGGCCCTCACTCTGGGGCCCTCACTCCGGGGCCCTCACTCCGGGCCCCTCACTCCGGGGCCCTCACTCCGGGGCCCTCACTCCGGGGCCCTCATTCTGGGGTCCTCACTCCGGGCCCTCACTCCAGGCCCCTCACTCCGGGGCCCTCACTCCGGGGGCCTCACTCCAGGCCCTCACTCCGGGGCCCTCACTCCGGGGCCCTCACTCCGGGGCCCTCACTCCGGGGGCCTCACTCGGGGGCCCTCACTCCGGGACCCTCACTCCGGGGCCCTCACTCCGGGGGCCTCACTCCGGGGCCCTCACTCCGGGACCCTCACTCCGGGGCCCTCACTCCGGGGGCCTCACTCCGGGGCCCTCACTCCGGGACCCTCACTCCGGGGCCCTCACTCCGGGGCCCTCACTCCGGGGCCCTCACTCTGGGGGGGACCCTCACTCCGGGGGGCCCTCACTCCGGGGCCCTCACTCCGGGGCCCTCACTCCGGGGCCCTCATTCCGGGGCCCTCACTCCGGGCCCCTCACTCCGGGGCCCTCACTCCGGGGGCCTCACTCCAGGCCCTCACTCCGGGGCCCTCACTCCGGGACCCTCACTCCGGGGGGCCCTCATTCCGGGGGCCTCACTCCGGGGGGCCCTCACTCCGGGGGCCTCACTCCAGGCCCCTCACTCCGGGGCCCTCACTCCGGGGCCCTCACTCCGGGGGCCTCACTCCGGGCACCTCACTCCGGGGGGGCCCTCACTCCGGGGCCCTCACTCCAGGGCCCTCACTCCGGGGCCCTCACTCTGGGGCCCTCACTCCGGGGCCCTCACTCCAGGCCCCTCACTCCGGGGCCCTCACTCCGGGGGCCTCACTCCAGGCCCTCACTCCGGGGCCCTCACTCCGGGGGCCTCACTCCGGGACCCTCACTCCGGGGCCCTCACTCCGGGGGCCTCACTCCGGGGCCCTCACTCCGGGGGCCTCACTCCGGGGCCCTCACTCCGGGACCCTCACTCCGGGGCCCTCACTCCGGGACCCTCACTCCGGGGCCCTCACTCCGGGGGCCTCACTCCGGGGCCCTCACTCCGGGACCCTCACTCCGGGGCCCTCACTCCGGGACCCTCACTCCGGGGCCCTCACTCCGGGGGCCTCACTCCGGGGCCCTCACTCCGGGACCCTCACTCCGGGGCCCTCACTCCGGGGGCCTCACTCCGGGGCCCTCACTCTGGGACCCTCACTCCGGGACCCTCACTCCGGGGGGCCCTCACTCCGGGGGCCTCACTCCGGGGGGCCCTCACTCCGGGGGCCTCACTCCAGGCCCTCACTCCGGGGCCCTCACTTCGGGGGGGGCCTCACTCCGGGGCCCTCACTCCGGGTCCCTCACTCCGGGGCCCTCACTCCGGGGCCCTCACTCCGGGGGGGGCCCTCACTCCGGGGCCCTCACTCCGGGGCGCCTCACTCCGGGCCCTCACTCCGGGGGGCCTCACTCCGGGGCCCTCACTCCGGGGGGGCCCTCACTCCGGGGGGGGCCCTCACTCCGGGGGGGGCCCTCACTCCGGGGGGGCCCTCACTCCGGGGCCCTCACTCCGGGGGCCTCACTCCGGGCCCTCACTCCGGGGCCTCACTCCGGGGCCCTCACTCCGGGGCCCTCACTCCGGGGCCCTCACTCGGGGGCCCTCACTCCGGGGCCCTCACTCCGGGGCCCTCACTCGGGGCCCCTCACTCCGGGGCCCTGACTCGGGGTCCCTCACTCCGGGGCCCTCACTCCGGGCCCTCACTCCGGGACCCTCACTCCGGGACCCTCACTCCGGGGGCCCTCATTCCGGGGCCCTCACTCCGGGGCCCTCACTCGGGGTCCCTCACTCCGGGGCCCTCACTCCGGGGCCCTCACTCCGGGGCCCTCACTCCGGGGGCCTCACTCCGGGGGGCCCTCGCTCCGGGGCCCTCACTCCGGGGCCCTCACTCCGGGGCCCTCACTCCGGGGCCCTCATTCCGGGGCCCTCACTCCGGGGGGCCCTCGCTCCGGGGCCCTCACTCCGGGGGCCTCACTCCGGGACCCTCACTCCGGGGCCCTCACTCCGGGGCCCTCACTCCGGGGCCCTCACTCTGGGGGGGCCTCACTCCGGGCCCCTCACTCCGGGGCCCTCACTCCGGGGCCCTCACTCCGGGGCCCTCATTCCGGGGCCCTCACTCCGGGGGGCCCTCGCTCCGGGGCCCTCACTCCGGGGCCCTCACTCGGGGTCCCTCACTCCGGGGCCCTCACTCCGGGCCCTCACTCCGGGACCCTCACTCCGGGACCCTCACTCCGGGGGCCCTCACTCCAGGGCCCTCACTCCGGGGGCCTCACTCCGGGGGGCCCTCGCTCCGGGGCCCTCACTCCGGGGCCCTCACTCCGGGGCCCTCACTCCGGGGCCCTCATTCTGGGGCCCTCACTCCGGGGGGCCCTCGCTCCGGGGCCCTCACTCCGGGGGCCTCACTCCGGGACCCTCACTCCGGGGCCCTCACTCCGGGGCCCTCACTCCGGGGCCCTCACTCCGGGGGGGGGCCCTCACTCGGGGGCCCCGTCTGGTGTCCTGGCTCAGCCTCTCATGGGCCTGCGCGTCTCCTCCCAGCAGGTCTCCCCGCCCCGGCCCAGGGGCGGCTCCGCTGTTACACCTGCAGCTTCGCCAAACCCTGCTACCCCGTTCCCACCGAGTGTCAGGACGATGAGGCTTGTGGCGTCAGCATCGGCACCTCAGGTAGGCTCAGTCCAAAGGCCCTGCTCCGGGCGGTTCCCCAGGCCCCCATTCTGCCTCCCTGCTGCCCTCCCTCCCCCGTCCTGCCCTCCCTCCTCCATCCTGCCCTCCCTCCCCCATCCTGCCTCCCTGCTGCCCTCCCTCCCCCGTCCTGCCCTCCCTCCTCCATCCTGCCCTCCCTGCTGCCCTCCCTCCCCCGTCCTGCCCTCCCTCCTCCATCCTGCCCTCCCTGCTGCCCTCCCTCCCCCGTCCTGCCCTCCCTACTGCCCTCCCACCTCCATCCTGCCCTCCCTGCTGCCCGCCCTCCGTCCCTCCGTCCTGCCAGCCTCAGCGGAGCCCCTGCCTCCCACAGAGCAGAGCGAGGTCATCCAGCGGAAAGGCTGCCTCCCCAGAGCCCAGTGCGCGCTGCCCGGCCAGGCCACCTACTGGTCACGCTCCTACGCGCTGCAGCACCATTGCTGCGAGCGGAACCTGTGCAACGCGGCCCCGGCCCCGCAGCGGCCCCCCCGGCCCCTGGTCCCCACCCTGCTCCTCGCGGCCAGCCTCACCTGCGGGGGCCACCTCCTGCACTAGCCTCCCCGCCCGGCCCTCAGCCAGGACACCCTCCCTGCTCCGCGGCCCGGAGCCCTGGCCGAGGACCCCACGTGACGGGCAGGCCCGCTCCCTGGCCAAGGCCTTTGAGGAGCCCCTCGGAGGGTGGACCCCCTGGGCACTGCTCCACCCCACCCCACCCCCGCCCTGCCCAGCTCATAAGATTACTGTCCTGGGACTTTGTCTTTTTTAGCGCCCAGGCTGACGCCCTCCCCAGCCCAGGCCTCTGGCGGGGCAGGTGGTTGGTGGAGCTGTGGGTCCCAGGCCGGGACGGAGGGGCGTGCATGGAGAGGAGGCTGTCTTGCTAGGAAGGGTGCATTTGGTAGGTCAGGAACTTAGGAAGGAGGGCACGGGGAATGATGGAGGGCAAATTTAATAAAGTGCTAAAGGGGCGTGGTAACACTGCCGTGTGTGTGTGTGTGTGTGTGTGTGTGTGTGTGTGTGTGTGTGTTTGCAGGTGTGCATGTTTGAGTGTGTGCGTGTGTGTGTGTGTGTGTGTGTGAGTGTGTTCTCTAAAGCAAACTAGCTCTTGGTGGTTGTGCTGGGCTGGAACCCGAACTCTGTCACCTGTTCTCTGTCTGCCACTCGAGCCTCCTTCTGCCGACAGACAGCTGAGGCCACTGCAGAGGGGAGGCCTCAGGCCAGACGCCCAAGAAGCCTGTCCCAGCCGGCCGGGCTCCAGCAGGCAGTGCTGCGCTGGAGGAGCTGCCTGTGCGGGTGCGGGGAGGCCCGCTCACCTGCCTGACCGCGCGGACGAGCTGGAGCGCCCCTGCGCCGGCTCACCAGCCACACCGGCCGCGCTCCCGACAGCCCGCCCGGCGCCTCTCCCGCGGACACGCCTGCCCGGGGAGATAGTGTGTGACTCTGGGATCCCGGATGTCAGGGTGACATAGCGGCTCGCCACTCCGGATGCCACGATGGAGTGTCCAGGATAAGGGGGGGCAGGGGGGCGGGGGGCGAGCATGGGCCCCATATGGACCGGCTCCTCCCCTTCCATCTGAGGGCGGCTGGGGTCCGAGTGAAGGTGCTGTTCTCTCAGGCTCCTCTGCTTCGTGGCGATGGAGCTGCCAGCTTCGTTCAGAGGCAGCTTGGGGCCCCTCCCCATCTCCCTGCCTCAGGCCTCCTGCCGTGGCTCCCATTTTCCCTGCCTCTGACCGGTTCACCTGGGTCTGACTTGAGTCTCCTCCCTTCTCTCCTCCTCAGTTCCCCCCATTTGCCCTCCGGCTCAAGGCCCTGGATTCCTGTCTCCTCTCTGCCCACCCTCCCTCCTCACCCCTGCCAGCTGCACTGCCAGCTGCACCAGGCTCCCCGAGCCCCATGCCTGTGGTTCAGGGCCACTCTCCGCTGGCTGCTACAGATAGAAGACCACACTTTTCTTTTCCTTTCTCTTCTTTCTTTTTTTTTTTTTTTTAATATTGATTTTATTGATTTTTTTACAGAGAGGAAGGGAGAGTTAGAGATAGAGAGTTAGAAACATCAATGAGAGAGAAACATCAACCCGCTGCCTCCTGTACAACCCCACATGCAACCAAGGCACATGCCCTTGACCGGAATAGAACCTGGGACCTTTCAGTCCTCAGGCCGACGCTCTACCACAGAGCCACACCAGTTTCGGCAGACCACACTTTTTCAAAGGTGACATCACAAAATAATGACTCTCCTTTCCTCCCCGCCCCCCCCCCAACGCGCACAGCTGGCCTGGGGAGACCAGCCCTCCTGCCGAGATGCTCAGGGGACTGTTCGGTGCCACGTGGCCAGGAGCGGCGGCCACTCTCCAGCAGGTGCCCCGAGGTCATCTGGCCTTGGGGGCAGGCGGGCTGTGGGTTTTGTGAAACAGAAAGACAGGTTAAGGACACTTCCATCCCTGCCCCTCAGGAACAGGACTCAGCCCCCCCCCTCGGGACTGAAGCCTCGGCCCTCGCCGTTCCTCACCTCAGACGGGCCAGGTGGATGTTCTCATAGACCTGGATTTCAGGTTTGAACTGAGGAACCGAGGCCTCTGGGGAGAAGGAGCCACAGGGAGTGAGGCCGGCAGTCACCGAGAGCCCAGAGCCGAGTCCCCTCCCCTGGAGAAGATGGGGCACAAAGGCAGTGCTCTCTGCGGGGAAGTGGGCCCTCACCTCTGCACGGAGCCCCCTGGGCCCGCCGCCTCCAGAGCGCGATGCTGAGGACCAGGATGGCGCAGGCCTGGCCCGCGGCGAACAGCAGCGTCAGGAGCCAGCGCACGTCCCAGCCCTCGGAAGGGGCACAGAGGGCAGGGGAGGCATCCGTGGGGGCTGCATAGGGAAGACGATAAGGCGGTGAGGGGTCTGTCCCGCGTCCCAGAGAGAGGCTCCCCTCAGCGACTGGTGGGCTCTCCCAAAAGAGGACTTACTTCCTGTTTCCCTGTCCCCGTGTCCCCCCACTTCGCCCCTTTCTAGGTCGCTCACCCCACCCCGTGAGCCAGCATGGGCGGGAAAGGCACTGCCTCCCACACCCAGCCACACAGACAGCGACTCCATCAGACGCCGTCCTGCACCCCTCCTTCCAGTCACTCACGCCACCACCCGCCCGCCCGCCCGCCCGCGATGCGCAGGTGCAGGGGCAGAAAGGCCAGTGCTGGCCTTTGCCGATTGAAATGGTGGCCATGCTCCCCCTCTGCTTGTGAAGGGGTTATCCCCACCCAATAGTATCCTTTCTTTGGGTTAGGGACTTTCTCTGGTAAAACAATAATTTTTCTCTCCTGCCTTTCCTATCAGTGGGCCATTATACCATCAGCACATATGTCTTTTCTATTTCTTCCTCTCCGCTCTGGAAGATTTCACACAAAGCACAGGCTAGCCTATTCTAAACAATTCCACAGAATGCTCCTCCTCCCGCTGGGCTAGTGTCTATTCCAGAAAGCCGGCTTACGCAGCCCCTCCTCTGTCTCAGGCTCAGGAGAAAGAGCCTCCTCCGCAGCGTGGTCCGCTCCACCGAACCGCCCCCCCCTGCCCGCCTCTCCGTGGGGCGGGGTGCCGGAAGCAGCCCCTTCCCAGACCCCGTCCCGGCCCCCGTTACCTGCCAGGCTGAAGCTGAGCCCCTTGTGCTGAGGCACGACGCAGCGGACGAGCCTTGGTCTGCGGGCCCTGGCCTCAGGAAGCCCCTCCCCAGGACACACCAAGAGCAGAGCAGCCCCCTCGCCCCAGAAGGCCTGCACATGGCCCCTCACGGGACCCTTCCCCTCCAGCCAGGCCACAGAGTCCAGGCGCCTGGCGGGGACCACAGTGCACAGAAGGACAGAGCAGGCGGCTCCATCTGCAGCCTTTGCAGATAACTGGGATCCTGTGGGAGAGAGGGACCCCTCAGTTCCTTGCTCAGGCTCCCCCTTCTCCCAGTGGCCGTGGTCTCATGCCCCACTCACCTTTGAGCACGAAGACATCATACACCCTCCAGTTCTGGTATCTGTGGTGCTGACCCAGCACCGTGCACCAGTACCGCCCGGCGTCTCCCTCCTTGGCCCCTTCCAGCCACAGAGAGTAGTTCCCCAGCAGTTTGAGGCTGGATTCCCTTCCGGGCCTCCCAGGGCCTGGGGCTGGCCCGGCCACTGGGGTTCGGGCCACCAGGGCGGTGGAGGAGCCTGAGGCGAGGCTGCGCAGCCAGGACAAGTTCTCGTCCCCGTTCAGGGTGGGCGGCGAGGGACACGGCAGTTCCACTGCTTCCCCCAAGGCCACATAGAGGGCCTGGATGTTGTCTGTAGGGAGGGGCTTGTGTGAGGCCAGATACCCCCATGAGATCAACCCCCTCTCCCGCCCCAACTCAACCTCCAACCCCTGGCTTCCTTCCTTTCTGAGGCCTCCCAGCACTGGTCCGGCTACAAGCACACTTCTCACGGGACGGCTACAAAAACAGGTGGAGAGATGAGGGTGGCGCTTTCCTCCCCTCTCCCCAAATGAGTGAGGGAATCTGAGGGCAAGAGAGAAAAGGTGGGAATAGTTGGTAAACACCCGTATCTCTTCCTCATATAATATTTTTCCTTTTCTGGAAGCGTTTACTCACCGATTCTTATTTTCTAAAGGAAACTGTACCTGATCTGCATCCTCAGGGTCTCTGAGTCCATCCCAGTATTAGAGACAGGGGGAGGTCAATTGGGCAAAATCTACCTTCTTGAATCCGATGCCTCCCCTGGGCCCTAAGGAGAAATGGCGGCCTTGCAGGATCCCCACCGCCTGCCTTTACCTGCAGCAGCCTGCGGAGGCCCCCGGAGGAGGGGGAGGAGGAGGAGGAGGAATGAGACCGCCATGGGAGAGCCTTCCAAGTTCTCTGGTGCCCGGGAGGAAGCGGAGCCCAGATAAAGGCCTGCACGCCCTGCTCTGAGTGACACAGGCTCTGGAGAGGATGGGAAGTTGGGGTGATAAGGCTTAATTGCAAGTCTGCCTGTGGAAATGGCCACTGCCTTTCTGCCTGATGGGGAAAGGCCCGGTCCCAGCCTCTCCAAAGGCGGCTCCTCGCCCTCTGACCCCTGGCCCACAGCTGAGGACTCAGAAGCCGCTCCACACTGAGCCTGCGCAGAGGGTCCGGCCAGTTTGGAAGCCTTTCTCCTCCACGCTGAGACGCCCGCCATGGGGGAGGAACTGTCTCCAGGGAGGTCTCCATGGACCCCAGCATGAGACTGTACACACAGTCGACACCTCGGAAATTATTTAAAACGGCCTTCCTCGGGGCTGCCTGGCCTGCCACAGACCTCCCCCACAGCCTCTGAGGGCACATTATTACTCACGGAGGAGAGCAGCAATGGCCTGGAAAATCTCCCTTTGCCCCGGGCAGTGCTCTCAACACAGATCTTCAAGTGGCCTACAGTTCTTAAAGTCTACTTCTTTTCTTAATTTTATTTTTGTAAAATAGTCTATGTTAAGTCTGATCAAATAATTGAATCAATATCCCCTCCTCTGGGAACAGACCTTTAGAGCATTTCACAATGGACATTCCCTTTTGTTTAGACCACATTCATGTGCTAAGACCATTATCTCTCCCCTCCAGAGTTCCCCAGGATCCAGACCTGCACAGAGAACTCTCCACCCAGAGACAGCCTGTCTAGAGTCCTTTAAAAACCACTGGCTCCCCATCTTTGGAGGTGCTGGCACCATTTTGGAGCTCAGCCCAGCTGGTCTCCAGATGACCTAATTCTATATAATAAAAGCCCAATATGCTAAGTGTCTGGTCATCTGGTCTTCTGTTCAACCAATCAAAGCATAATATGCTAATGATATGCTAAAGCTGCTCAACCACTCACTATGACATGCACTGACCACCAGAGGGCAGATGTTCTGACCAGTAGGTTAGCTTGCTGCTGGGGTCTGACGGATCGGGACTGAGCAAGACGGGCTAGACACGCCCTGGAGCCCTCCTGCACCCCTCCCTGGCTGGCCAACCTCGTGCATCCCTTCCCAGCCCTGATCCTGCACTGGTGGGGTTCCTTGGCCTGCCCTGTGCCCTCTCGCAATCCCAGACTCCTCAAGGGGGCACATTGACTGTCAGGTAGTTCCATCTATTATATATAATAAAAGCCTAAGCCACCATGGTGGAACTACCGAATGACCAGTCACTATGATGCACACTGACCGCCAAGGGGCAGACTCTCAACACAGGAGCTGCCCCATCGTGGTCAGTGCGCTCCCAGAGGGGGAGCACTGCTCAGCCAGAAGCCAGGCTTACACTGGCCAGCACAGCGGTGGGAGCCTCTCACTCTTCTGCAGCAGCAAGCCAAGCAGTAAGGAGTGAGAAGGTGGGTGGTAAGGAGCACGGGGTCCCAGACTGTGAGAGGGTGCAGGCTGGACTGAGAGACCCCCACCCCCAGTGTACGAATTTCATGCACTGGGCCTCTAGTCTATATATATAAAAGTCTAAGCAACTGGATCATCAGTGGACCATCTGATAGCTATGAGGCACACTGACCACAATGGGGCAGACACTCAATGCAGGAGCTGCCCCCTAGTGGTCAGTGTGATCCCACAGTAGAGTGTACTCAGCTGACAGACGGGCACCAGAAGCCACTGCCCAGCTCATGGGGAGCTCAGCTGCACCAGAGGCATGAGCCTCTCCCGCGGACACTCCTCCTGTGACTCCTCCCCAACCACCTGCAGCTTCGCGCACTACTTTGTGCTGTGCGGGATCAAGGCAGCCAGTGGGCTAGAGCCCGATGAACTGGTGGGTAAGGCTGGGCTGTGGCAGTGCAGAGGTCCACTGATCTTTGCAGGCCAAGATAAGGGACCCCACTGGTGCACAAATTTGTGCACCAGGCCTCTAAAAAACTTATAATCCCTTACCAATTTGGCCTCATGAGTTCCTCCTCTCGTGACCCTAACAGTCCATGCATACCAAAGACTATATCTAATGCACAACTGTATAACTGTATAAATAAACTGTGGTATAGTTAGACAATGGACTATTTGATAGCTACCGGAACCAGCCGGTATTACAGGTCCTGAAGGTATGGCTGAGAAAAAGAAAAGACAGGAACAGCGGGGCTTCAGGAGGGCTGGAATGCTCGATGCACTGCAGCAGCAAGTTTACTAAGGGCGCAATCTCTTTTATACACTAAAGCTGGGCGTTCCTCTAAATGGCCTTCTCCAAGGACATGATGCTACGTGCCAGTTCCTTAAGACCTACACAGGAAGATATCCAGCCGGAAAAGTTCATCCGCCTGTGCTCTGCTATGTTAAATCAAGGACATGTTTGCAGATTCCAATCTTGCACGCACAGCAGAACAAAGGACACTGTTGCTTGCCACATCCCCAAGTGACCTGACTTCTAGGGGAGAGCAGGCAGGGCTACCTATCCTTGCTCCATCCCCCGATTCTCAGGTCGGTAGGGGACTCGGCTCCCAACATATAGCAATGAGAATGCACCAACCATCATGATATGCAACCAGATTGAATCTCACAAACATAAGGAGAGTAAAAGAAGTCACAAAATACACAAACAGGCAAAAGTAATCTAAGAAAATCAAGGTTGTGGTTACACTTTGTGGAGTGATAGTGACTGCTAGTGACCTGCAGAGGGACTTCTAGGTGGTAATGATGTGTCCTTGATATTGTTGCTGAGGCATGGATATATGCAATTGGTGCATTTTTCTGTGTGAATCAACTGTAATAAAAAGCTAAAGGATGGCCCTTGCCTGTTTGGCTCAGAACATTGACCTGTGGACTGAAGGGTCCCACGTCTGATTCTGTTCAAGGGCATGTACCTTGGTTGCAGGCTCAATCCCTGGTCCTGGTTGGGGCAGGTAAGGGAGGCAACCAATCGATATGTCTCTCTTACATTGATGCTTCTCTCTATCTCTCCCCCTCCCTCCCACCCTCTCTAAAAGTCAATAGAAAAATATCCTCTGATGAGGACTTAAAAAGCTAACAGGTATATATATTATGTAGGTGCTGGAGGCTAAGTCCAGTGGGTCATAATAAATATGAGAAGTCTCAAAAGGTTGAATGGACTCTTTCAGCAGGGCTGAAAAATCTGCATATTGTCACCTGCTGCTGGAACAGCCAAAGGCAATTCCCCTAACCTGATAATCCTTTACTGTTTACCAAACCTTACCTTTGATATGTATTTTTGCTGTGCTGCAGGGGAAAATGTGTTAATAAAAAGGATATGGTCTGGAGATTCAGAGAGCCCACTTCACTAGAAAGTGGAGCCTCCCCTGGTTCCCCCATGTCTTCCAAATTTATATTTCTAGTCTCTCTACTCATTTATGTGTGTGCAGCCCTTCTCCAGATTCCTGAACCCTTAATGCTGGAAGACCCTAGCATTTATGGTGCCTGAGACAAGGACATCTGGAGAAGAAGATTCGCCAGAGCAAATAAAAGAAGTTAATCACCGGTAAGTGTGGGTTCACTGGTAAATTTGGTGGGGACATCCACTGCATGTAAAGCTCATACCAGCTTTGGAAGTCGAGATCCAAAGAGGGCAAGGACATCTTTTGTTTCAAGCCAGGCCATATGGGGAAGAATTTGGTTAAAAGGCAAAATTATAAAGAACTTAAAACGTCGAAAGTTACTTTTTCAAATCAGGCTCAAGGGAAGAATGCCATTGTCATATTTAACTATGTGGGTTCCTGTTCAAATTGTAAAATTCCTAAATCGTATTGGGGACCAAAAGTCTGTAAAAATTAAAAAGGCCCTGGATCCTCAACTTCAGGAGTCCAGAGGTTCAAAGGCAGCTAGAGAGGGTGGAGCTGTTAATCCTCTCACCAGGGAGTCTCTTTTGTTGTGGTGTAGATTTACTCAGAGTCCTTGGACTTGCTGCACAGACTTTACAGAAGACTGGAAGCTAACGGATGAGCAGGAACATGATTAAAGAAGTAGCTTCCACTTCAGTCTTTAATTTCTTCCCATGACCATGCTGGCACCTCAGTCCCTTGCATAGCCTTCAGTTTACTTCTCCCACTTTGCTGTCCTTTGGGCAACTCTCAGTCCCTTTGGGTGAAGGGACACAGGAGCTTCTCTGAGTCCATTGTGATGATGGACATAACACTCTGGCACCCGAATTGGCTGCATTGCTCCTTCTTTCCTTTCATTTTGAACCCAGGGTTCAACCCCACAACACTCCGGGTCTGGCTGCTCCGGGCCTGGCTGCTGCTGCTCTGAGCCTGGCTGCTCTGCTCCGGGCTTGGCTGCTTTGGGCTTGGCTGCTCCGGGCCTGGCTGCTGCTGCTCCAGGCCTGGCTGCTTATATACTTTTTTTTAATGGTGAGAGTTGCTGCAGTGATTGCTACCATAGTCTCTCTCTCTCTCTCTCTTTCTCTCTCTTTTTTTTTTTACAGAGAGGAAGGGAGAGAGATAGAGAGCCAAAAACATCGATGAGAGAGAAACACTGACCAGCCGCCTCCTGCACACCCCACACTGGGGATGTGCCTGCAACCAACGTACATGCCCTTGACTGGAATCGAACCCGGGACCTTTCAGTTCGCAGACCGATGCTCTACCACTGAGCCAAACTGGTTTCGGCTACAGTATAATATTTTATATAGTCTAATTAAAAAAGAGGATTAATTCTGTGGTTTCAACCAAATTTTTAATATAAAAAACAGTTTAAATGTACTTGATATCTTTTAGAATAATTATAAAAAGTACATAATATAATCTTTGGAAATATAAATATATATATTTGATGGTCTTTCCCAGTTAAATTTCAAGAGTTTAACCAAGATATGGCTTTTGAAGTATTCCAAGGGCCCTGGAGTGACTCAAGAATTTATTCTCTCTTCTTAAAAGAAATATTTTTTTTTAATTAGGCCAATTCTATATACTTGAAGTCACATGGAAAACTTTATCAAATAAAAATTAATAAATATATTTTATTTATTTACATATATTTTAAATATTATAAAGTTTTAACCTCTAAGGGATGGCAATCAGAGTTGCCAATCTTTCTTAAGTGAAGGCAGATCACTCAGCAGGGAAGTTTTAAAAGACAAAAAGCCCTGGCAGCCTGCACTTCAGATAGGCTGGGGGATGGCGCCATCTGTGCCTCAAACGCATAAATGTGCTTCCTTTACTTTTTCTAAAAAGATGCCTACTTTAGCCCTAAGCGGTTGGGCTCAGTGGATAGAGCTCAAATATCCCAGGTTCGATTCTGGCCAAGGGCATGTACCTTGGTTGCAGGCACATACCCAGTAGGGAGTGTGCAGGAGGCAACTGATCAATGTTTCTAACTCTCTATCCCTCTCCCTTCCTCTCTGTAAAAAATCAATAAAATATATTTTTAAAAAGATGCCTACTTTAGTTACTTAATAAATTAGTTTTTAAATATATAATCAAGCCGAAGCCGGTTTGGCTCAGTGGTAGAGCGTCAGTCTGCGGACTGAAAGGTCCCGGGTTCGATTCCGGTCAGGGGCATGTACATTGGTTGCGGGCACATCCACAGTGTGGGGTGTGCAAGAGGCAGCTGGTCGATGTTTGTCTCTTATCAATGTTTCTGGCTTTCTATCCCTCTCCCTTCCTCTCTGTAAAAAATCAATAAAATAAAAAAATATATATATGCCGAAGCCGGTTTGGCTCAGTGGTAGAGCGTCGGTCTGTGGACTCAAAGGTCCCAGGTTCGATTCTGGTCAAGGGCATGTACCTTGGTTGCAGGCACATTTCCGGTAGGGGGTGTGCAAGAGGCAGCTGGTCGATGTTTCTCTCTCATCGATGTTTCTAGCTCTCTATCTATCTCCCTTTCTCTCTGTTAAAAATCAATAAAATATATATATTAAAAAATATATATATACATATATATACATACATATATATATGTGTATATATATATATATTTTTTTTTTTAAGCTATCAAGCCAAAACCTGTTTGGCTCAGTGGATAGAGCATTGGTCTTTGGACTGAAAGGTCCCAAGTTCGATTCCGGTCAAGGGCATGTACTTGGTTGCGGGCACATTCCCAGTGGAGTGTACAAGAGGCAGCTGGTCAATGTTTCTCTCTCATCGACGTTTCTAAAACTCTATCCTTCTCAATTCCTCTCTATGTAAAATCAATTAAGTATATTTTTTAAAAAAAAATTTAAAAAGCTATCAAGACTGCATTGCAGAATTTCTAAAAGTCTTTTTTTTAAATATATATATATATATATATATATATATATATATATATATATATATTTATTGATTTTTTTACAGAGAGGAAGGGAGAGGGATAGAGAGCTAGAAACATCAACCAGTTGCCTCTTGCACACCCCCCACCATAGATGTGCCCGCAACCAATGTACATGCCCTTGACCAGAATCGAACTTGGGACCTTTCAGTCTGCAGACCGATGCTCTACCACTGAGCCAAACCGGCTTCGGCCCAAAAGCCTTTTGATATTATTTAAAACAAAAAAACTGGGGATAGTGGAGTAATCTGTAAGAAATTATATCAAGTCTTAATTACTTAAATTTTTACTTTAATTCCCCCCCACACACACACTTGTAACACTGACGGGAAGACACACATGGTGTCAGAATAAGCCAAAGGAAAATGGTTTTGGCAGAATGAAAAGATTCCTAGTCTAGTTTATAGAAAGGATTCCTTTATTAACCTTTGGTCAAAAATATGCTTATATAGCCGAAACCTGTTTGGCTCAATGGATAGAACGTTGGCCTGCGGACTGAAAGGTCCCAGGTTCGATTCCGGTCAAGGGCATGCACCTTGGTTGCGGGCACATTCCCAGTAGGGGGTGTGCAAGAGGCAGCTGATCAATGATTCTCTCCCATAGATGTTTCTAACTCTCTATCCTTCTCTCTTCCTCTCTGAAAAAAAAAATCAATAAAATATAGTTTTTAAAAATGCTTATATATTTCCAGAAAACTCCTCCAAGCCCATGTGGATTCCTGCAACAATGGAACCAAGAGAGGAATTATTCAGACTACTCCAGCTACAGATGGCCCCAGACAACATGCTGAGGAGACAGAGGAGAAACAGTCCAGAGAAGGGGGATAGTGAAGACGCCTTGCTAGGAGTCAGCAGCTGTGCATTGTGGCAGGTTGCTCAGGACAAGTTGAAGAAGGTCGGACCTGCATTGCCATTGCTCACGGTTTATTCACCATCAAGAACTGGAATACAATTGCTGTCATGTCACAGGGGACAGTGATTGGGAAGGGAACCAATAAAAACTAGTGGGCAGAGTGCGCAGGTGCAGTGCGCTCTCCTCAGGGCGGCGGGAAGATGGAAGACTAATATGAATGCGGAAGAGACCACCTTTGTTGTTGACGAAGTGAGCAACATCGTGAAAGAGGCCATAGAAAGTGTCATCGGCTGCAATGCCTACAGGACAGCAAAGTCAACCAGTGGGCCACAAATGTAGTAGAACAAACTCGCCAAGCTGGGAAAACCGTTCAAATACATCGCGAATTATGCAGAAGAACGGAGCAGGACTACACACGGCGACTTCTTGCTTCTGGGACAGCTCTACTGACAGGAGCTGCACTGTGCGATGGGAGACAAGAACATGCACTGCATCGTCAGCGCCTTCGGACTGTCCATCTGACTGACTCCTCATCGCCCGGCTTTCTCCTCTGTCTCAACTTTTCTGTCCGACCTCCTAACCACCAGCCATGAGTTCCTGAACAGCTTTCCCTGTTTTCTGTCAACATGCAGAGAAAAAACCAATGACGGCCTGTTCTGTGGTCACACACTCAGTCACACGGATCCTCTGTCGGAACCTGGACTATCATGTGTCCACACTCTGAATATCTCTGTTCAAAGGTACTAAACACTCAGCCTGCTAGTGTGAACCTTTCTCTACTCTCTGAAATCATTCAAACACACTTTTTCCCATACTTTGCATTTTTATTAGAATAAATCCAATTAAAAAAACAAACTATTGGCATTGATTGGAAAGAACTGTTGGTTCAGAAGGGAGCTTTCTCAAACTAGTTTCTTTGATGCCTGGCTGCAGTTTAAAAGGACATGAAAGAACCCAATCCTTTCCATTGTATCTAAAAATCTTTAACTGCAGCCGAGACCGGTTTGGCTCAATGGATAGAGCGTTGGCTTGGGAACTGAAAGGTCCCGGGTTCGATTCTGGTCAAGGGCATGTACCTTGGTTGCGGGCATATCCCCAGTAGGGGGTGTGCAAGAGGCAGCTGATCGATGACTCTCATCGATGTTTCTAGCTCTCTATCTCTCTCCCTTCCTCTCTGTACAAAATCAATAAAATATATTTTAAAAAAATAATAAAAATAAAAATCTTTAACTGCAAATGGCATACATTCTTGTTAAATTTATTCAATCAAAAAAGGGTGATATGCTGGAGGATAAGTCCAATGGGACATAATAAATGCGAGAAGTCCTCAAAAGGTAGGTGTAAGGTACAAAAAAAAATAAAATAAATAAAACCTGTGTTCTATTAAGGAACAGAATATTACCATTTCAACTAAAGATTATCTTTGCCGTGTAACACTTTTCCAAATTGCTCTTTATCTTTCAGCTGTTCATTACATTTTACATGTTTTTGAACTTTATACAATGCTGGCATATTATGTGTAATCTGTGGCTTCTTATTATTCCACTCAACATTACAGAGATAATGCGACCATTTTCTTTTTCACTCAGTCTATCCATGATCATGGTGTAGTTGTCCATCGTTTACTTCTATTGAAAACTTTATATATTTTTTCTTCATAAAATCTTGGATTCCTAGACACCTAACCTTTTTTGTTGTTGTTGTTCTTGTCAAGTATTCCTAATCCTATCTCTCCTGCCCAATTTCGCTCCAGTGCCTACTGGTACTAAGTGATAGAAAAAGCTGATTGAACTTGCTAACTCTCCGCGTTCCAACTCCTCTGACTAATTTCTGACCTTCGCCGCACCCGTAGGTCCGGGGCACCGGTCCCTCTCACGGGGCGGAAGGCGGCCGCCGGGCTGGAGGCGGGGCCCGTGCGTGCTGACGTCAGGGCGCGCAGCCCCTGGAGGCCGGGGGCGGGGCTAGCGGGGAACCGCAGCCGGGGAGCGGCGGCCCGAGCCGGGGCCATGGCGAAGCTGCTGAGCTGCGTCCTCGGCCCCCGGCTCTACCAAGTCTACCGCGAAAGGCACTCTGAACGGCGCCCTGAGGCTCCAGCTTCCGTCACTGCCCCCCCTCCCAGCTCCTGGGTGAGTCGCGGTCTCCCCCCGTGGAGACATGGTACGGCCCGCGCCCCTTTGGGCCTTGCTCCGCGGAAGCGCCCATTGTGGGAAATCGGGGGAGCCTGCTTGTCAAGTCAGTTGTGCGCACAGGCTGCTTGGTGCTTCCTGGTTCAGTCGCGCCCGGGGACTGGCCACCCTGATCGCTGTTTGCCGTCGCCCCCTCCTTCTGCTGGCTCCCTGCCTTTCCCGCGCGGCCCCGCCCGGGCGCCGAGGTTCCTGCCCGTCCCCGGACTCCCGAGTCCTGGGGGAGACGCTGCGCGGCCTCGGGCGCTGGATGGCTTTGCCCCCAAACTCTCCATTTCTTCAAACTCTGTGCCCCTGGGTGCCTCCCGGCTCCGTTTTACCTTCCCGGTAGCGCGCTTTGAATTTCAACACGACTTGTTCAACATACCCCTGTCGGCTGCCCTCCACCGCCCCAGCCTCCTCCGGGACCCCGGGGTCCTTGCACTCATGGAAGATGGGGATAGTGGTAGGCTGTGCCCTAAGTTCTCTTCCTTTTTATCTCACATTAATGTTTCCGGTCTCCTATAACTGCCCACCCCAGCCACATTTCCCTTCGATGCTCTTCTTTCCCTCTTAAAGTTGCCATGATGTCTGTTCCTTTCTCCCCATAGGCCATGTCCACAGCCCATTTGAAACAGGGTCTCCAGCCAGTCTGGCGTGGACCTATGAGCAGGAGGTCATGGTTCCATTCCCGGCAAGGGCGCTTGCCTGTGTTTCCCGCTGGATCTCCAGTGTGGGGAGTTCAGGAAGAACGGATCAATGATTCTGTCTCATCAGTGATGTTTCTCTCTCTCTCCCCTTTCCTTTCTCTCTGAAGTAAAAAAACAAAAACAAAAAACACTTAAAAAACAAACTGGGTTTTGAAAACGGAGCCAAAATCGTCCAATGCTGCTTGCTTTCACCTTTGCTTCTAAGTCCAACCCCTCGATCCCCTGTTCGTTTTCATGGGCTGGGCATGGCTGGGAAGGGGTTTCTTTGGGAGCCTAGGAGGAACAGTTTTGGAGGCTAAAACCAGAGAACACACATTAGGGCTTATCAGTGGGCAGGATCCTTAACGTGGGCATCTGTTTTGGCAGGATACGTACTATCAGCCCCGGGCGCTGGAGAAACATGCCGACAGCATCCTGGCACTGGTATGTCTACCCTGGCACCTGGGACGACTGCGTCTTTTCAGCCCCAATGGCC